>WAAG01033106.1:0-19143 GCA_013390105.1 Tichodroma muraria
TACATTTCACAAAGGAAGACCTCTAAGCACTGTGTTCAATTTGCCAGTTGAAATGCAGCCCCAAAGATGCGTGAGGCACCGTCCAGCACATCTCTGATGTAGCCTCACTCCTCTCAATTCTTTCTAAGATCCAGCCAAATTTCAGAGCTCTGTGACTCACTGTCCTCCGAGAGGCATGTTTATATCACCTCACTCCCTGACTCCTTCGAAGGACATTGCCGCATGGGCATTGGTTTCAAAGCTCTCATTTCCAAACACCTCCACATCCACTTCAAACACCGTCTCCATCTCACCTTGTGAGATCAACAGGAAGAGTGACCCTCTTCCTTCCTCTGATGCTCCCTTTCCTAACTGTTATGTACAGTGGGCGAACCTGAAAGACCTGCATGGTGAAAGTGTGGGGGATGACATTTCTGGGAAGGTAACGTTCTCTAAAGTACCAGAACATCGTTTCTACTTTATTACACACACACTATTCGAAGATATTACGAACCAGACACTCAAGACACAAGTTTTAAATAATGGTTTATATTGGACGTGACAGAAAAGCTGAAGATTAAGGCAACTTTCACACCTGACATATTTGCTGACTTGTGACAGTGAGAGAGGAGGAGGAGGGCTCCAGGGCACAACAGGAGACTTATCTCATGCCAGGTTGTTTCATATGGGCTTTCTTCTTAGCTGTAATGAAAATCCTTCTGTTAACTTGTCAGGGGCACAATACCTATGTGGGGGTGGTCAGAGCAGGGTTTGCCTCCTCTGCTTGCACTAGAAGCATCTTCAAGATTTAGCAATAAGGATATCCTTGCTGTTGTTTATCCCAATTACAGGACTACCTGGCCAAAGCACAGCATGTCTGGCAAGCTAGGTAACAGTCTCACTGCCATCAGCATGGTCTGCATTTTGGAAAGAGTGCTGTACTACATCATTCATGACAATTTGAAGGTCTGGTGGGCTCACTACACACACCAGGTCAGAGGAAAGAAATACAAATGGCTCCTCCACCTCTGTGTCCCTGGATGTGGGTAGGAAAGTCCTGGATGTTTCCTTGTTTGCAGGAGAAATCTTACCAGAACTTGCCTCCAACTATTACTTACGCCACAGCTTTAATTACTCAGTTTTGCCATTAAGCCATGGGCCATCAAGTTTTAATGCAATCTTACATTGTTGATTAAAAACATTGTGTTATTTCCTGAATGTCAAACAACATATGACAATAAAGTAGGCATAAAAGATCAGGAAAACAAATGTTCAGCTACTTCAGTACTGAATGCAAAGCATAAATGACTGATCTTTGAATGCTTTTGTATCTTCTCGAAGCTTTATAACATTAAAATTGACAATAGTAATTAGTTTGCCTTTCAGAAAAATTAAATTTGAATATTCCTGAATTCTCCTGGGCCCAACAGCCTGTAGCTAAAGCATATTAACATGCTTTCTTTGGCTCTCCTATTACTGCTAACAGTTGTTTTACTTAACATGGGAATCTTGAAGTTATCCACATCCTCCTAATCATAGGCAACAGAGAGCTACAGATACCTCAAGAGAATGACTCACAAAGTGATGTAAATTAAGTGGGTCTGATGAATTACCTTCTCAAGGGGCCTATTTCTCTCCACTGATGTAAATAAAGCTTAGGGTGACTAGCTTGGATTTAGCAAGGTGATGATGTTCAGATAGACACATTAAATTACATCTATTTCCCAATTTTCTTAAAATGCATAGGGTTTATACATTAGAGCACTTCAAATTAGAAAAGATCTTCAAAACCATGGGAGAGCTATCTGACTTCAAATTTATTATCTCAGTCTCTTTCACTATTTTAAGTATATAGTTATCTTTGCTCCTGATACTCTTGCAGTCATGTCTGCCTCCAGCTGAAACCTAGATCTAGGAGGAATCAGAGGCCCAGAGGAAACACAAATGTCATCGATTTCTCTGACTTTGATGAATTTCTGGTTATCCTCTATAACCAGGATTGAGAAAATAACCCTCTAAAGAACAGAGCAACTCAGGTCTTCCGAAATGAAAACATCTCTGGAAAGGGAGGCTTATGTCATACTCCTCATTTTGTGCCTGCAAGCAGCAATCAGTAAAAAGAAAGACTCACCTTCTCATAGCAGCAAGTTTCTTTAAGTTTTGCTGTATACCATGCTACTGTCAGCTTGTCAGAAACACTGCTGCTGTTACGAAGCCTAATTCTCCCCTCCCCATTTCGCACATCCCTGAGGTTATTTCTCATCTACAGCTGGGTTATTTACTCTGAGCAATCACTGACCTTCCCAGAATTGACGAAGATCTGTCAATTGCTGAAACTCTATGAGACCCTGTCTGAGACATTACAGCCTTTCCCCAGGTGGTTGGTTTTTCTTATGAGCATATTTCATTATAATATACCATGCCAACAAAACCTCAAATCACCACCAATTATTTTCAATACTGTGCAGAAGAGAGGAGAGGTCTGCTGAGGGCAAATTTGCTACAAACAAGGACATGGGAATGCCAGAACAAACTGACCAGTATCCCAGGAAAACAAAGGAACAATCAGCCCACATATGCCCACAAGATGACAAAGGGATCAAGCAAACAACACAAATAGTTTTGTTTTGTCAAAAACTTACACCAGATCTAGTGTCCTTTTCTGACAAGGTAACCAGCCTGGTGGGTGAGGAGGAAGCTATATACACGACTTAAAATCATCTCACATGACATGCTCATAACCAAGCTTTAGCAACGTGGTCTAGCCGTGACCAGCCTTAGGTATGGGCAAAAGGAGTTGAAAACCTGCTTTCAAGCACAGGGGCTACTGGTGAGTCACTGTCAGATGGGGAGAGAGGCTGTCAGCTCTCTCTCACTCAATGTTTTTATCAACAGCTAAATGATAGTACACAGAGTGGATAACAACAAACTGTGAGTTGCAAATGCCTTGAAGGTCAGGGTTAGAGCTAAAAGTGATCAATAGTAGCTTGGAGGTAGGGTATGAAATCACTATGAAGAAATTCAGCAAGGACAAGTGCTAATGCTACACTGAAGGAAGAGAAATCAAGTACAAAACAAGGATTGATGGAAGACCTGGGCTGTAAAACGGATCCAAGCTCTCTCATGTATGAGTAGCATGAAGCTGTGTAAGCCTGGAGCACGCTGAGGGGGTTGCCACTTGTGAGAGACAGGGGGAGAAATAATTTCTTTCTTTCCAGCATTTTAGTAAGTCTCTTTTGAAGTGTTGCACTTAAAGGCGAAAGGGGAAGCCAATCTGGAGAGATTTAAGAGGGTAATAACTAGTGCTGAGAACATCTGATCCATGAGGAAGGTGGGTGGTAAGGCTCCTTCACCCCAGGAGAGCACTGTCTCAGGCTGCTGCAGCTGCTTCTACCCTCATGGACTGTCTCCTTCCACAAGGCTTGGGCTCTTTCTTTGCAATTCAACTTTCTACTCTGTTCTTGACTTTTAAATTGTTCCTATTTCTCATTTGGCAAGGAAAGACTATATCTTCCTCCTGAACAAGGGTTTTTAACCTCATTTGGTGTTCTCTCCTCTGGGCCTCCCACTGGCCTTTTCTTGCTCTTCTCACCCTTTGCTTGAGCACTCCACTGCCCCCAGAGTGAGCTTAGGTCACCTTTCATCATGTTCTTGCATCTCTACTTCTAGGTGACCCATCGCTTCTCATGTTTCCATGCCCTCCTTCTTCTGTTTTGGTACATGAAAAAAAAGGGTCAGCAAGCCTGTGGCAAAAGCTGGGTAAGGAAAAACATCAGCCTAAGTAATTGGTGACTTGAACTGGCTTAAAAAAAATATTTCAATATTTATGTGGGCATGGCTCCAACAGCGTCCACAAGGGCATGAGCTATTAGGAAAAGGGATAAATTTCCCACTAAAGAGAGTGCACAGAGGACTTTTGCCTCTCAAGTGGCCTATATGCATTTGGATATTACATCTTTCTGGTCAACTTCACAAATATTTCCATGTTTTTAAATTGTGCAGTATGGATTTTGCTCACATGTGGTGCTGTGGATCCATAGTTCATTGGCACTGCTTCCTGCACCACCTCAGGGGCAAGGGGACCTCAGGGAGGTACCACCCCAGGCAGCAGCTGGCTCACAGCCATGTTCCTCCCTCACTTGGCTCCAAAGGAAACCCAAACAGAGCCCTGGCAAGCCCTGTGCCAAGGACATACTGGGGGCATTGGAATTCATCCTGTCTGTGTAGGGCACTGCCTAGGGATCACTGCTTGCTGTCATGCCAATGGTTTGGCATCCCTTGATAGGGAGAGCCTGGCATTAGAGGTCCCTAAATGTGGCTGCATTGTCGTTTGTAATCCACAGCCAAAACCACCTCAGTTCCTGCACTCCACACAGGCTGCATATGGGGCAGATTCCCACACCTTTCCCCAGGGCTGACACCTCTGTGCCGTTCCGAGTAGCCATGGCACTGTGCTTAGTGGAGTCCTGCTCGTGATGGCTGTGCCAGGACAGAGATGTTGGGGTGCAGGAGGCATGACACAAAGCAGGGGCAGCAAGAGGGTGACATGTAAGGGTTAGTTTTCCTTAAGGGACACCGTTGTTTTCTTTTTGTCAGCTTGTACTTCCAGAAATTCACAGAGCTTCCTCATTTCTAAGGCCACTTTATCTTGGGGACAGGACAGAAATGAAAACAGACTCACATGTTTGTCACTAAGAGGCACCTTTACACAGTGTTCCTCATACTTAATGCATGCGTCAAGTGCTGCTCCTCGGCTGGAGCCTAAACGTCCTGTTCACGCAGCTGAGCAGGATAATGGCATCCGAGTGGGGAAGGAAAGAATGAATCATTATTCACCAACCACACAAGTCCTGACCCCACCATCTCCATGGCAAATGAATGCAATGCTTTCAGGGCTCTTACACTGATACTTTCGTGAGCCATCAATTATTTACGTAGCTGGTCAATAATTTAAATGTCCTGGAATGTGCATATTACAAAATAACTGCCTTTGTTCTTTAAATTTGCAAGGATACCCTGATGGCACTAGCACAATTAATGACCTAATGAAGTCTTAACAGCAACGTTGAAGTACTGGATTTTACTGCTTTGATGGTAACTAAGCTGAATTCTACACTTTGGAAAAGATATCCTTGAAAGAACACATCAGGCATATACAGCAGTTTTAGTAAACTGAGGGTAAGGTACTTGAGGGTTTAAGTGAAGCTGCTACATCAAAATAAAAAAAAAAAGTCACTTTCCCTTAAATAAGTTACACAGAGACTAAGAAAATACTTTTAATGGGGCTCTTGCTAACATAGCCATTTGCATATGAACCTCGGTGGCGGTGGAGATGTGACGAGTGCGGTGTGACCGAAGACGATGTTATTCCAATGAGGCAGCATCTGCAGCAGGTGCAGGATTGCAGTAGACTTGGGCTCAGCCCTGAGAGGGGCACAGCCCATGTGAAGGGTTCCTGCAGCCCCCTCTTTCCTCCTCTCACATCCCCAGCTGCATACAGGAGGTGTTCATGTGATATTGGTAATTCACAGCAATTCACTGCCTCTAAAAAGGTGTCCAGGTGACCCTGCTGTCATTTTAACAAGGCACCTGGACAAAGGGTGGCTTGTGTTTGCTCACAAGACTTCTATAACTGGTCCATTATGATGTATTACAAATCAGAGTTTCAATGTAATTGAAGAATTAAACCTAGATAAGCATTTGCCCTAGAAAACAAATCAGTTTGTCTTCATGAGGGTGTTCGGGACTGTGATTCCTGTGATCTGAACTTCCTTTTCTTTTCAGGGATGCTAATGAATACTAAAAAAGGGACTGTAACATATTTGTAACAGCATCTTTTCTAAAATCCTGCAGATGGTAGATCAGCCTTTGATCAGTAAAAACAACCCTCCCACACTTCATCCCAAAAAAGGTTATCAATGGAGCAGATGAGTGACCATCCCCTTCCCCAAGAGTATTTCAGGGTAGAGTGTTGTAGCATGATTATCAACAAGCACCAAAAATTTTGACAGACAAACTTAACTACACGCTTTTAGAAGTATTTATCAATAAAGTTTCTGCTTTAATGAAAAAGGGTCAGTGCAATTTTATGTTCTGGTCCAGGCAATGATGTAAATTAAGGAACAAACAGGAACTTGTTCCATCATTAATGTTTTAGATTAAGAATCATAGGATGTGGAATAAACAAACAGAGCAAGAGGCAGCAGTTCTGTGAGGTACACAGAAACCCAATGTACTGTGCTTCACATCCTGAAGGTAAACAACAGCACGGACTCTCTGATGGCTGGCAAGGACTGTGCCTGTGCTGCAGCTTCCATCAGACCTGGGATAGTTCCTCACAGCAACTCTTTTGACAAAGTCAGCAGGAGCCTAATTCCTCAGATCTTCCTGTCAGACAAGGTTGGAATCAGTCAATATGTTTAAATTAGCTGGGGCAAGAGAAGGAAAGGGCTGGTTTCCAGGAAGAAGTCTGATTTCCTTTTTCTGAATTTCTTTCTAAAACCATTTTTATTACAAAACCAAATTTACCTTAGACTGCAGATCTTTGTTCCACTAGTATGTTGCTCCTGAGTAGAAAACACAAAACTACTCTGTTCCGTTTTGTTGCCTAGGTGAGGAACATGAGGTGCCATATGAGGAAGACAGCAAGCCATAAAGGATCCACTCCCTCTCTCTCTTCTTCACCATCTATTTATCCCTCTAAACTGTACACTTGACCTGCAAGAAGCACATCCAAGGGCATGGGAAAAATACCTGCAGAGTGACATTTTTCCCCTCCAGGTGCTGCATGATTTCATTTTTGTGTGTTTATCACAATGGATACGTGGCAGTAGCACAGTTCCTACCCTGCTGATCCAAAGAACTGCAGGCTGCAATGCACCCTGAGGGCTTCTTGGTACTTGCAATACCATTATTCACCTTCCTTTGCAAACCTGCTTGTTCACGTCACCTGCCCCTCAGTGGGAAGCCAACCACGAGGCTGGAGTATTTCCTAATCTCCTCTCATTCCTGCCCATCAGTGCTGGGTCAGTTCCCCAGGAGTCCTTTCCCTTCTGGACAGGAAACACTGAAGTTTCTAAACTCAAGTGCAAACTCTTCCACCTTTGCCTCCTGCTGACACTTTTGTCTGTCTCTCTCATGAGGAACAGTATCTCACAGCAAAGAATCCCTCTGCCTTAATCCACATTTGTTTAAAGCAAGTGGGGTATTTTGTGTTTCCACTAACCTGATGAGGATCTTTCTGATATATAAGGCTATGTTTAAGTCTTTTTTAAGGATATACCAGCAGATTTCTACTAGATGACTTTGAAAGTACAGGACTTTTGGACACTCATTATTCCTCTATGTGTTTATACAAATACTCTGTTTATGTCTTCTATTCAAGTAACTTTATTTGACTTACATCTCCATTTTTTGTCCTGGCTTTAGAATAATTTTGTATCTTTTATTTAGGAAGTTAAGTTCCTAACTTTGGATAAGTTAGGAAGTTAAGTTAAAAGTTCCTTGCTGAGTTTCAATTTGGGGAAAAAAAAAAAAATGAGATGGTACAGTTAAACCAGAGGCTGTTAAGAAGCTTTTTATTTCATCTGTAACTGAGAAGGATATTAAATACTTAAATCTAAACAAAGCTTAAATGTTTTTTAAAAAATTCTACACCTGAAGTAATGTATCCAAATATTAAAAAGTGTTGGTCAAGGAATTATACAAATCAGAAAATATGTCAGTTATCAATAGCTCATTGAATATTAGAGAAGTTCAAAAGGTTGGAAAGAGTCCTAATATTGTGCCAAGACTTAACAAAGAAAGTTAAAATAAATAAATACTGCATCAGTTGGGCATCAATCCAAGACAACATAACTGATAATCTGACAGGAGAGACAGTTATTATGATGTAAAAGTAGATGCCAGTAATACAGATTTATGGAAAATCAATTTTACCAAATAAATTTGATGACCTTTTTGTAATATTACAGTTTGGTTGTTAAATTAATAGCACTGATATATTGACTTCAAGTATACATAAAGTATTTTAGTATAGTAAAAAAAAAAGGAGGAAAAAAGAGTCAACACTGAACACAAGATTGAAAATTACAAGCACAGGTTCTATAAAAAAATATCATAATTGAAGAGGTGGGTTTCTAACAGGTTCATGAAGACATTAAATCTGCAAAATTTTCAGTGGAGAAATGGAGGTATAAAAACTGATACTGACCCAAGTATGCAAATGACTTGAAGAAGAGAGAAAGGGAGCAACTGGGGGGACAGGGCAGAAGGGTAGAGAGGATAAGTTGCAAATATTAAGATAAAACGTGAAGTGAAACATCTAGAAACAAAGCATGCATGCCAGGCTCATAGCCTGAAAGCCTCTCTTCCAGGAAAGAGCAGCTCTGATAAGGAATTGGGTATCACTGGGGATGACTGGCTGAGCTGGATCCCTGATGAAACCAGCTGAAAGAGGCAGCACAGTCCCACAGTGAGCAACAGGAGTATGGAGCAACATCAAAGACGGCACTTTGCCTCTGGGTTTTTAATGGGTTGTGAGTGCTCTTAGAGATCTTAGACTCATTCAAATGCCTGCAATTGTGGAAGAGTCTAATAGAGGTTAACACAACCAAAGAACTGAAAAATACATTTTAAACACAGATATCCATATCCAGTGTTCTGCATTTTTATCAAGTCTCAGCTCACTACATCTCTATAATGTATATTTTACTGTGAATACCAGCCATACAGAACAGGAGGTACAGACCCATTCTGTGCAACAGACAGGAACCCAAGGGTAAAAAAAATACAAAGATAAAAAGTTTTCATTTTACATGCTGTCAGATACTGAAGTAGGCTCTCAGGTTTTCTGGTAGTTTTTCTGTAATGCAAAGTTTTTGTAAAAAATACTGAGCTATAATATGTTGACTCAAAATGGGAGTTAAGGAAGGTCCAGGTTTGATTGTAGATGGAAGATCAGAGTGAGTGAATGCAAAAGCTTCTTTGCAGTTAGATAAATATTTCACCTCTGTAGAAGAATCCACTTCTTTTTAAGCCATTAGCTCTAGAAATGCCTCCAGCTCCAATTCTGAAACCAACCTTTCTTCTCTCTCCTCCCCTGTGAGCCTGTCTGCCTTTGAGGTGGGTACCAGCAGAGGAGTCCATCACTGTTGCAGTCCAGACTGGCTGGATGCGTCAGTCCAACCAAAGGAACCGACAGAAGAGAGTAACATTTCTTGACATTTAATTGTACAGCTTTTCTGTTTGATGCTATTTTTTTTCCCCTTGGAAGAGTTGACCACACAGATTGAAAAAAATTCTGTAACTTGCTGTGGGCTCTTACTGTGCATTGCCCATCACTGGTCCTGGATGGACAGCACTCACCTTATGTACCCCATCCCATTAAAAAGACTAGAGGGACAGACTTTGGACTTGACATCCTAGATGCAGCCCATGTACAATGCACATAGCAAGCTGCTCTTCACACACATTTTGACAGAAAATATTTCCTTTCTCTCCTCACTGAACTCTGCAGTGTATGTTTGCAGTCTCATCAAATTGCTTAATTGGGTTTTTTTAAACTAACAACTGCCAGTCTCCTAGCTCTGTGATTAGTAATATATCTAAATCCTCTTAGGAACTTTGTGAATCTATTAATCTTCCTAAAAAGTATATCAAGCCGATTAAATGACAGTTGAAGCATTCTGTGCAAAAACACAGCAATAAGACAAAAAACCCTCTGAAAAGTTATGATATGTATATGCTCACATGTTCAGCCTCTCGGAGAGGAGAGCTAATTCCGGTACACTGAATATCTTAAGAGATTATTTCCCTCTAAAGTTCCTTTTTCATCATAACGTTTTTGTTTAACTAGTTAAGATAAAACCTATCAGTCATGGATGAGCAGAATGGAAACAGCTTCATTAAGGCGAACCCTCTGATAGTTCCCTTATTTCTGAAAGTTAAATTCTCTTGAAAAATTAATCACAGCGAATCTGGCAGAACTAATTTTAAAATGTGGGAACATGAGAGGTGCTCTACTTCTAGCCTCAAGTGAGATGAGATCAATACGTTAAATTAAGTCTACATAAAACCATACATGAGAATTTGTATAGGCAACATTTATTCCCATTCGGGAGAGTAATTGCAATTTAGAGAGCAGTGAAGAGAGATCTTGGCAAAAATATCACTGACTAAAATTAATGACAGAAAAAAACTGCACTGAACTCATTCATTGCCAGCTTGAAGTCAGTATCAGCTGTATTCACTTTAAATCTTCTGAGAAAGCCCAAACAAATGCACAAAAACAGAGCTGTGAAGTGTGAGCTGGCAAGTACATTAAGAAAAGTTCCCCAGACTGTGATGCTGATTCTAGCTTCTAAAAAATTTCTTCCTAAATCCAAAAGGAAAATAATCAGAGCCACAGATATTTTGGGAAAAAATTACAAAATTAACCATGAATCCTTAAAATTCGATTTCATTAATGTCCACATTGTAAACAAATTTTATAATTTAATACGCACGAAGGGTACACAAATGCATTATTTGGGCTTTCAAATCATCAAGGAGAAACTAATGGGTTGCATTATTTTTTTTCGTTGGGAGTGGAGCAAGCAGACTCATTATTATGTTTTTCCCTGCTGCAATTTTACTCACATTAATTAACTATTAATTGAGCACAAGTGGCATTAACAGCAAAAATGCCAGCAAAAATAACTCACAATGTTGCAGAAAGCAGCGGTGTTCAGGCTTCCAGGAATTTCTCTTGCATCAGCAGTCCAGATATTTTGATGCTTTAACTTCTTCCCAACTGCAGCGTCTGTACAAAATTTCCAAGCTTCTTGTTTAGCTCCCTTTTCCCCCCTGAATCCAAGTTCTCTGATCAAATTGGAGACTATGCCATGATCTGTGCCTCCCAGTAGTTAACACATGAATTACACAGAATAGCCCTGCCTGGGCTGCGCATCCAGTTCTGGGCCAGGTTTGTGCAAGTGAGGGAATTGCTGCATTGTAGCTCTGACCAGATCAGATCTGTACCAACAGGGCCAAAAATTCACTTAACTTGAGGCAGCAGAACACCACAGAGTCACATAGAACTGTGTGTACACTGCCCTGGTCACCAACAGGAGACCCCGAAAGGATGCTACTGATGATTTGTAGTTACACTTGAGAGGAGTTTTTATGTGCTGCCAACAGATCTTGTTCTCATCAAATAGTTCCTCAATCTGTTAGTTAGCTATATTTGCAATATTCAGATCGCTGTAACTAGAATTAGTCGTTATCTGGATAAAAAATATTTCAGTGGAAGTCAATGGAAGGAAACAAGCGTTTCATCTGCTGCTGCTGGTGATGTGGTATTAAACAATGGTAACAGCAGAATAAGCTGGCCACAGTTACTCTCCCTTCATTAACCCCGTGGAAGAAGATAATTATGTTTCATAGACTACTTTTTCTCTAAAGGTCTGATACTTTTAGCAGGAACATTCATTAAAAGCCACTCCCTCTCTGGTTTCCAGCAGCCAAGTCAAAACTGTGTCTACATGTGTCTCCACCGAGAGGGCTGTTGCTGCCCACTCCGCAGGGGCACAATTTCCACAGCCTGCTGCCACCTGTGCCAGCAGCCCTCAGCTACAAAAAAATCTAGCTACAAAATCCCTACCCGTGGAAAAAAAAAAAGCAAGTCTAGAAAAGTACTTAGAAAAGCAAGTCCATGTATGCCATGTAGTAGTCCATGTATGCAATGCATGTCCAGCTGATTTTGAACCTCAGAAGGCTTTAGGGGAGCTAAGCAAACCAAAGCACGGGTGGGAAAAGTGAGCTACCAGGCATCAACTGCTTACTTTGCAAGAGATTTTTCTTAAGGAGATGCTCTTTAAAAGGAAAGCCTGCTTTGTTTTGAGAGAAAGTTGGAATATAAACACTGTCTTTAGACGTAGCATCTGCTCTTTCCAGTTTTTTAGCATATGCTCTTTCATTTACAGAAGGATTTGTAAAACTTTTAAAATTTGTATATTCAAAACTTTCAAGACAACCATCAAAATCAGAACAGTTTAATTTTTGTTTCCTTTTTGATTGCTTTCATTTTTTACACAGAAAAAGAATTTTTTTCTTTTATTCTAGACAATTTAGTAACAAATAGCAGTTTTGGGAACCCTGGAAATTTCTCATAAGAGAAATAATCAAACTCCTGCCTAGATCTAGTCATTACCAAAGAGTACAGCCTTCAGCACAGATGCAGGGGAGATGAAAGACTGAAAAAATGTTTGGTACTCATGGTTTCAGGCTTCCTTTTGGGTTGACAGAGGATACCTGTACTTTCATGATACAAACCTTCACTTGAAACCAACTGGATGTAAAGACAGCACAGAGAACACTGTAGTCAATCATGTATCTCCCTCTAAAAAAAAATAAAATAGCAGCCCGCCTAAAATAACACAAATTTCTGTACTCAGTGAAGTCAGTGAGGCTTTTATTTTGGTGATGAATAACAGCGTAAAACAGTGCTGATATGCCTGGCCTTTCCTTTGAGGAAGAGGGCTGAAACAGGAGGGAGGCAGGCAGTGCATGGGCTGAGCTCCAGGGCAGGCAGGGCAGCAGGGGGGCCCAGGGTTATTGCTCTCAGGTGAACAAAAGCTCTCCTACCCCACCTGAAGAATATCAATACAGGAGGAGGGGCAGGGCGAGGCGGAACGTGCTGCGTATGATTTAATCCCTCCAACAGTTACAAAGACCTACACAAGGCACTGCATTTACCCAGGCCCTGTCTTTCAGCCTATCAAGCCTTCAAAGCTGTAAGGGTTGCACTGGGAAGCAGTGGAGCAGCAGGTGCTCTACCTGTGTTACATTTATGGCATGTTTTCCAGAAATCTCCATGCTATCTGGGAAAAAACTTGGGCCTTTTGCACTAGTGTTGCCCATATTTATGGCCTCCTAGCACCACATCTAGCTGTATGTTCATGGATAAAACTTACACATGATGCCACAGGAAGAGCTTTCTGGTGGAGTAGCTCAGTCCTTTGGTGTTTGCAGGCTGCTTGAAATGGCTGGAAGGAAAAAAAAATCTCTTTGCTTTGTAAAATGCAGGGAGAGGAGAAGTAGTTACTGTTCACATAAGAGCAGACACCACAGTAAAAACTGGTAGCTTATTTTCGAAAAGACATTGATAAAATACAGATAGCTCAGTGAAAAGCAAAAAAAGCAACATAAATTGTGTAATGCCCTAGAGAGGCTGATTTAACAGGAAAAAAAAAATCAAGAAAAATTCTTAAGAGTATATGAGCAAGGACTGGTAACACTACAAATATTTGAGAAAGGTAAGAAGTGTAATATGGTATAGTCAGGAAACCATGAAGGCAGGGAAGCAGTGGTTAATAAGTCCATACCATGACCTAGCACTAAAGCTTGGATAGCTTGTGAAATAATTCCCTTTCTTCCTCATGATGCATCCAACAAGCTTTCTTCAAACCGTAGGAGTGCCTTCTCTTTGCCTCAAGATTTTCTAACAGATATGAAGGGCTCACAAACATCCTAAGGTTTTAGGGCTTAGGGCAAGACATCCAAGGCTGTCCCTTTACATACTTTTTTTATCTAAATCCCCACAAACATAGATGACCTAATATCTCAAAGCCTAAGGGCGCTGCTTATAATGTCATGCTTAGCAGATATCCCCCCTTCATACCAACTTCAGCCTTGTGAAGAATATGAAAAGTCTGTCACATTTCTATCCTGCCTAATACCACTTTGATTGCCATGCTAATATCAAGGCATATTACTGTATCTGGAGATTTCAGGGCTGCCTTTCTCCTGAAGTTATATTGTCTCTCTGCTGTATTTTAAGCTTTTTGATCTAATTATGACTCAAATAGGGAAAATAAAGGGAGCAAAATAACCTTTGCAGACACTTATGCCCTAGCTGAGGAAAGAAATTATTTACATGCACACAAACACACAAGCAGGCAGCTCTGACTTACTGCTGTTGGCATTTTCCTAACATTTGATCATCTGGTTGCTAAGCACACTGCTACATTACCACTTGACATTTATGTTTTATTTTCAGTTTATTACTAAAGGTAGGAAATGAAGCACTCTCCTACTCTCTTAAATTATAGTCATCTTGCTAATAATACTGCTAAAAGCCCCATTCCATTCCATTTAATGAATTTAGAATACCTGATAAACATTCAGATACTGCCAAGCAAACCTATTGTCTTCTGCCTGAAGAGGCAGGGCCTGCTGAGAGCATTTTCTCATCAGAGAAAAAGGTTCCTGAAGTAATCCTGCTCTTGTAATCTGCATGGAAACTCACTGGAGCCTTGCAGAAGAGTTAAAATAACCAAATAGAATAAACCAAAACTACAATAGCCTCAAGTTGCAACATCAAAGAACTCAGCTCCTGTAATCCTAAAGAACTAGTAGGGTATTGTGCAACTGAGGAAACCAAAGCAAAAATCACCGTGTGTCTTCTCTGCCATCAGTCAGCAGGGCAGTAAACAGCAGAAGCAGTTTAATGCAGCACACTCCTGAGCACCTGACTGTGAGGCCAGCCTTCCCTGCAAAGGTAGTTTATCAGTCTGATGAAAGATCAAAAGTAAATTTTGCCAAACTCATCATCTCTGGAAGACTTTGACTCACGGGTGGCTGCAGTATAAATCACTTAACAGCTAAACCACCTGGGTTTTCTGTGCCAGAGGAAAACATGTGAAATAAGAGCTTTGTCTTATGTATAAATAAGTGACTAGGGTGACCAGCTCGGGTTCAAATGTCTGACTTCCAGACTAGTTAGGCATCCCACACCTCAGGGTCCATCGAGAGCAGTGCTGAGCATCTCCAAACTCCTGCTGATTACAATGGCAACTGTAATTTTCCAGCCACTGCCAGCAGTGAGAAAAACATTGTACTCAGATAAAAGCCTCAGAAATACAGCTGAGATCTTATTCCTGACTCTAAGCAGACAGGGAGGTGGCAAGGATAAGTCTTGCACTCTGGGAAACTCCCACTGTAATGGGCAGCCAAAGCCATAAAGTAAACATGTGTCCATCCCCAGGAGAACATGAAGGCACCAGCTCTTCCCCATGTTTGAGTGGGAAACACGCAGCAGGGGCAGCCCAAGGGCTGTGGAGACTTCTATAGCTCTCTCCTTGCCTGGCAGAGGTGACCACACAGCTGTAGGGATGGGCATAGGAGTCTGGGCGGCAGTCGTGGTGTGGTTTGAGCCTTCTTCCAAGCACAGAAAAGGAGAGGTAGGAGCAGGGTCAGTTTGGGTCAGAGTCAGTCAGGTCAGGGCTCCAAATTATTTTGTAGAATAGTGAGTTTTCCCGTCTTCTGTTCCCCTTTAGTCTCTCCACACTGGTTTACCCAAATCAACACATAACTTTTCTACCCCACTCTTTGTCAGTCCCACAAATCCTCACAGTCCTGCATGTCCTGAATGCACACCCACAGCCCCCATCCATCCTCACCCACTCCCCTTCTCTTCCCTGACAGCCTCTGGTTCTCACAGGTCTGACTCTCACCCTGTTTCTGCAGGCAAGCTCCAGCCTAGGAACAGCTGGGGCAGTCGGGAAAGCTCAGGAGCAGCTCTTTCTTGCAGATAAACAAGTTACCACCTGCCAGCTGCTCTGCTGTGACACACGCAGCAGCCCACACACAGGTTCTTCTCTTCTGCAGAGGAAAAACAGAAAATAAACCTGCAGGGAGAAATGTCCTACAGATGGGGCACACTCCTGTCCCAGCTGGGGCTTGGCACTGCCACTGTGCTGTGGGAACTGGAGCACAAGGAAGTGCTGGGTCACAAGCGTTCCCTTGGATGGCCAGGAGTGACCAGAGATGTTTAGAAGAGAAGTAGGAGCATCAGCTGAAAACAACAGCATGGAGACAGCAAGGATTTCTCTGAGTGGGTGGACTATTCTGGAGGAAAATATTCGCTTATTTTCCAAAATAATTCATTTTCTCCTAAAGAACAATGTCTTTTCTGGTAGAGAATGTCACTCCTATTTAGTATTAGTGTGCCTTGCTGAGAATCTGCCTGGTTTAGTTCTTCCAGCTTTACAGTGTACAAACAGCTTAAGCTGTGATGAGGCCTTGGAAAGCAGAACAACAGGTCTGTGCTCAGTACCGTGGCAGAGCGAGCCATTGCCATCAGCACAGCGAGCCAGGGAGGCTGCTCTGATACCACTCAGGTGCACATAACCAGCATTCACAGGTTTCAGCAGCTAAAGATGCAGCTGCAGATGCCTCTAAGTTTAAGCCCTGCAGTGATCTGACAATTGTCATGTCACTCCTCCTGCCTGTGCTGCTCAGTGAACAAGCGCAGTGTGAAGCACCCATGAGAGCTGTGCAGAGCTTTAAGCACAGTTCAGGACCTTGTGGTCCTGAAGAGGTGCTGCAGCCATTCTGATTTTCTTGGTATTCACGTCAATTACAACTATGGCCTAACAACCAATTTAAAAATAGTTTATTGAAAGAATAAACATTGTATCAATTACTAAACTGCCAAAAACTTCTGTATGTCTATAAATGAGGCAATCTCAAGAGCTCTAATTTTCACTTTTGGAGTTTTAACAGAAAAAAAAAAAAAAAGGAAAATTTCCTTCTTTATTATATGAAGTAGTTTTATTATTTGGGAAAGGACAGCTGTCAGTCAGCTGCATTTTTTGTCTGTATGGAAATGCCTGGTAATACTCAAATGTGCAACTCTGATTATTTATGAGTTAATTGTCCAATAAGTGTTGCAGTTGGTGCTCATGAACATTAGGTTTTAAGAAAAAAAGAAATAGCATAAGGTTCTAATATCAGTGTGTATCAATAACATTGCCTTTGCCTATGTTAGAAGCTGGTGCCTGAAAATTTCCTATCTAAAGCAAAGATATTAAATATTCAAAGTCCAGAATTTTTTCTTAGATTTTTATCTCATGTGGCCTGAAATACAGACGGTAAATATGACAGCAATTTCCATCCTTCATCCTTTCCATTTAGGGCTTTCCAAATATCTCTTAATTATATAGCACTCTTTGGATTGTCAGATTTAAAAAGGGGTTGTTCGTGATTTTTCTACATTTCTGCCTAATCAGACCTGCATGCCAGAGGAATCTTTGCACTTTGCCACTGCAGTAAAGCCAACAGCAAAAACCAGATCAAATCCCTGAAGAGCTGTGAAGATGTGCTCGTGTCGCAGATATCCAAGGGCTTCAATACGCTTGTGTGGCTCCTGGCTCCCGTCAAGGAGTGACACTTGGCAGGCCCATCCGGACTGCACTTTGGTAAGTGAAGCAGGTGTATTGATTCCTGCAGTAGTAGCCCAACTCTCCTCCAGTAAATGTTTAATTAAGAAGAATGCGCTGTATCGTACAATGGCAGGTACAGAAAGCCTCCCTTACACTCCCCTGCACTTGTGGAAGTTTCACCAGTCCAGTTACCACTGTAAAAGGCAACAGAGCACTGGGCAGTGCCTTACAGGCAACTCACTCACCCGTGCTGGTGAGGCACAATTTAGACATATGAGAAGGGAATATACCTAGCACCTTTTTGAAGAAAGAAAATAATAAATAATTAGGGAAGAAAGTGAAACTTCAGTGAAGCCAGGAAATAACTTTAGCTCCACATGTACTCACTCCTGATGCAAAGGGTTTCTAATTAATTCTTTTTTTGTGGGAATACATCACCAGGCACCAGCTGGAGGGAGGAGAGAGTCCCTGTGTGTTCAGTGAGCTCTCACCAGTCTTCAACCTTCCCTTACCACATCCCAAAATAATCAAGGGTGGTGGGTGTGGGGCCTCCTGGGAGCAGAGCTCCAGCACATATGCAGGATCCGCAGTCAAATGGAATGTGGTACAACTTTCACAGCTACTTTTGCCCAGTGGTGGCCCATGGGCAACTTGGAAACCAGTATTTTTCTAAATTAAGGTCTCATTTCAATTGCAAGGTGGCATTTTCCAAATGGAAATATTTTACATCAGGGGAACGCGATGGTGCACTACGGGAAGGGATAGCTTCCTCCATTTCCACGCTGTCTCCATCTCACGAGCAGGAACACCCTGTGTGTCACGCCCCAGCAGTTCCGCCTATCATGTACCATCTACAGCTTCAACCAGACCATGACCAAATCGTGACCAGGTGTGGTACAAGTAGAAATGAGATCCAGCATTCCTGGGATGCCCTAAACAGTGACTCTAGAACAGAGGCAGTTATTAACCCTTGTTTTACATAATGCAGAGAGGCAGAACTAGGTCTGAGGAACAGGAACACAGTTGGCAGAAGACAAGTAAATATACAAAGGTTTTGCATTATCCTTGTTTTTTCCTTACCCAAGTTACCCCACTTCTTTCTCATTCTCTTGTTCCCTGAGATAGCAGAGGAACAGGTGGAGATAAATTAAGAAGAGTCAGCAGAGACTCACATGTAATCTAACACACACAAATTTGACATCAGTGTTGTTAGGAACAGACTGAATATTTCAAGCTCGTGTTTAAGTGGCATAAGGAAGAAATTACCCTAACAAACCTGTTATTTATGAGTGAGAAAAATCTAGATGTGTTCAAGCACATTTCTGGGCAGCACCAGCAGAACCCCCTGAGTAGGCAGCAGGAGTGTGCCAAAGGAGGGGACAGTTACCTCTCTCACAAAATGGTAAGAGCCTACAGATTTAAGAGAGGTGATCACATCTGTGGAACAGTGTTCAGAGAAGACCCAAAATGAAAGTGATTCCTCAACTGCAATAACATATGGACTTTTCATCTACAGAACTAAAAGCCAGAGTGCTTGCTGACTTCCCATGATAGAGTGTTCCAGGGAGGAGGACAACAAAGAGCAC
This sequence comes from Tichodroma muraria, assembly GCA_013390105.1. Taxonomy (NCBI): domain Eukaryota; kingdom Metazoa; phylum Chordata; class Aves; order Passeriformes; family Sittidae; genus Tichodroma; species Tichodroma muraria. Next base: position 18,770 of record WAAG01033106.1, read on the forward strand.
TGCTGTGTGTAGCACAGGAATGATGCTCAATATGTCACAAAATACAGAGCTCTTGAATTCTACCAGCTCTTCATTGTTACAACATCCCCTGGTCAGCATGGATCCTCTCACCCATCCAACATCCACACCTGAAACCCACACATCCCATCCCATCCCATCCCATCATATCACATCACAAGCTTTACCAAACCATGCTGTCTCTTCCAGTGTCTCCAGGATATGATCCCNTGCTGCCATGCACAGGGACACCTTCCATTAGACCACAATGCTCAAAGCCCTGTTTAACCTCAACTTGAACAGTTCTGTCTCCAGATTTCTTTTAGCCCCCCTTTAAGTGCTGGAAGGCTGCTGCAAGGTCTCCCAGGAGCCTTTTC
>WAAG01033106.1:21738-32284 GCA_013390105.1 Tichodroma muraria
AAAAGAAAGAGTGGCTTACTTATCTGAGTGTGCATCATATTACAGAAACCTAATAAGAAACACTGTCCCAGGCTTCCCTGATCACTGACATATGAGCCTGGTGCAAGAACAAGAAAGGTGTCAGCATTACCTTTTCCCCTTGCTGCCTAAAGGATACTGCCACCTTTGGAGTCCTTTTTGTAACCATTTTCTGTGCAGAGTCTTGCTCAGGCCAGGATTTCAGGTAATTAGAACATTTCCAGAGCAAACAGACATAATTTTAAGAAGTAGAATGAAAATAAATTGTTGGTCATGCTTTCTTGTTTAATGCTAGCATCAAAACAACCAACCAAATCAACTACAGCTACAACAACAAATCCCAAACAAATTATTCCTGAAAATTGTAACAATAGTTTTTTTTTCCCATCTTTCAGAATGTATTTTTTTGGCCATTTTCACATGCAGCAGCTTCATTTAGTTTAGTTTTAAATTGACAGCCAAGGTTGCTTGTAAATTCCTGGTCGAGAAATCCTGAGCCGTGCCACCAAAACAGCAGACTGACTGGTGTGTCCATCTGTCCCAGGCACCAGGATCTCTTCTTCCTCTTTACAGCTGGCTTAGAATTATTTTCAGTCCCATATGATTACAATGAGCTAACAGACACATTTTGGTGTCTTCAGTCCTTAATTATGAAAAAAATGTATCTCTTTGAGATTTGGAGGCTGGGAAGGAAGGAAGGATATTATCATTTTACTTCCAGGTTCTCAAACTTCCACCTGAGACTTCCCTATTGAGCAAATTAACTTGTATTGAATACTCTATGCAATACTGTTCAGCAAGGCCTCAAAAATATGGTTTATAAACCCTTTCCTTGGTGCTTTGCTAACGACTTTCTCCTTTAACTTTCCTCAACAGGTCAGAGCTAATCACTCCTTATTTCTGATGCAACTAACATACTATGTCATACTTTCATAATTTTTCTCTCCTCTCCCATTTTTCTGCAAACAAAAATCTGATTCAGCTAGAACATAAGCACTGAGTATTCCCTTCCCTCTTACTTTTTCTATTTACTTTTCTAGGTAGTGTTTTGGAGGAAATGTGGAAACCTATTTATGTTTAGGAGTGATGGCCAGTTCATTCTAGGCACAATTACTTTCACCCCCTTTTGCAGCACTCAAGCTTTCATATTCCCTGTCTGCCTTATCAGTTCTTCAGCCTGGATGATGGACAGTACATATTCTGACAAATCTTGCTCCAAGTAGCCACCACAACTCAGAGTACCCTCCTCATCCATATTAAAAAAACCCAAACCAAAACCAACAAGTAAACCCCCAGACTTTTGCATATCAAAATAAATCTTCAGTTCCGCTCTCCTCGAATTGAATTTTCAGTCCTTAATTCAATCAGTGGAGGAAATGGACTGTCCTCCTCTGGACAGATGAGAGGGAGGGCAAATGGAAGAACTGAGTATCTGCTCTCTTTCAGTAGTAGTTAAGGAGATTCCAGTAAGAGCTGTTGCACAATAGCAAATGGCATTTTGTTCTTCAGATGCTGACAGTTTTCCAGATATTTTGATTAAATTAGGAAAGCATAGTAGGTCTGTACCACAGCACGGGGCTTGAAAGTTTACTTCAGTTTTGCAGCAGGCTGTTAACTTAAGTCATAAGTGAAGCAGCAATATTTCAATTATATAGCTGGAATGATACTTATTACACAGACATGTCAAAACAGCAGTGGCAGAGGCCTGGTTTACAGGCATTTGGGATAATACATTCTGAAGGGATATTGTCAACATGCTTCTTGCAGAGAGGCTGAGTAAAAGGGCTTAGCCATTTCAATGGGGCTGTAAAAAGATTTTCTTTGAAGAAATTAAGAAAGTCCCATTAGCTCTTTGCAATACCTGTGGTGCCTCAGTCTTTCTTTAAGCCTCCCATAATTTTCTACTGCACTCCACGGGTACACTGACAACCAGGATAACAGCAAGTTGTTTGGAAACTAATTCAGTGACAAAGAAAATGCTGTGTAAGGATGGCAAACAGAAAACCTGTGCCATGGTTACTGGTAGCTACAACAAGGTTTTCTACACACACCCATGTGCTGTGGGATTATCCTCAGAGCCCCCCCAGGTGCCATTCCCTCTTTTGTCATACTGAAATGCTGGCATGAAAAACAGGAGTCTGCTCAGTAACCCCCTGCAGGCATCTCCATGGAGCACAAACAGACACTGCTGGAGAGTGAATTCTGGTACTGAATCAGGCCTTTGCTGAGAGTCCTGCTGGGAGCAGAGCTGGAGGTAACTCCGTTTCACCCCCAAAAATCTTCCGGTTCTTTCAGAGATTTCAGGTGGGTTCCAGGGTTTTTGATTCCCCCTGAGATGTTCAGCAATTCACGTTCCACTGCCTTTTGAGGAGGACAAACGTGTCCCACCGGCCNTGTTTGAAGTCCTGGCAAGAGCCTGGAAGAGACCCCTCAGGGCAGGCAGCCAAATGTCCCACCACGATTGTGCCAGCAGTTGCACACTGGCAGCAAATTTACATCTACACAGCAATTTGAATGCACAAAGCATTTTTTACATTATCAATAGGCTTTGGTAAATAATAATAATAACAAAAGAAATCAAAACAGGCAATCAAACTAAAACAAGACAAAAAACCCAACAGGAACACCTAGAGAAAAATTTTTGCAGACAGCCACCAAGTGTGTTAAAATAAGGGCTGAGAAAAACTCAGACAAGGCTGATTCTCAGAGAAAGATTTAATCAAAATTTTTGGAGCTGAATCCTGTCTCTCTCTGCTCTCAGCTTGGATGGTTTAGTCTCTTCTCCCTTTCTCAAAGTGCAGATTTCTTGTTCCTTAGACTGGCTTAGAAAATGCCGTTTTCAACCAGCAGCTATCCATGTGTTTTCACAGTCATAGAAAACCCTGTTCTAGTAATTCAAAAGAACTAACCTGCATGGGTTTACAATTTTTTTTTTTACGTTCAGATTTCATCTGCTCTCTTTGTTGTTTTTCAGTTTACATCACCTTTTCCAGTTTCACTTTTCTTCCACTCTTCATCCCCAGGAAGACAGCAGTTCAAACCTTTTCTTCCTAAAGAAAGCAGAGTGCTCAGAAACAAGCACTCTGGACTTTCTTTCCTTACTTTAAATGAGTAATTATTTTCCAGGACATTCACTGAACTTTCAGACAGAAAGAGAGCACTCAGCAATGTGCAGGAGAGCCTGTTTCCCTTCTTGCAGCAGAGCACTCCCAGGCAAATAGATGCAACATTTGCGTCTCCATCCTGCCCTGAAACACGTTAATCTGCCCTTTCCCAAGGCACTATTTGCATAAAGAGCAATCTACAGGAGAGCCACCCAAACAATCTTGCCTCTGCATCAGCAGTATAGCTTATTTTTTTCTCAAATGAGCAAAGCACCTTTATGTGTTAAACCATTTCAAGTAGGAGGTATCCCTCCTATTTTTATGGGTATTTTAATGGGAGGGCAGCCCACTGGAATTTTAAGTACTAACCACGGAGCAAAGCGTGTGCAGAGAAGCAAAATACACAGAAGCACAGGGTGGAATACTCAGTCAACTTTTTATGTAGCGCCTGTATCAGAGAGACCTGAAAACCTTACGTGACCTGCTCTTACAATAATAAACTAAAAAATAAGAATAGGAGGAGGCACCCACGAAACACCATCAAGAGACTTAAAATACTATGCATAAAAAGTAGTATTGCTGTATGTTTTATTCTTACTCTTTGTTTTGTTGGGCTTTTTTTTAACTGTTGCTCCTCCTTAACTCTTTCTCTGGCTGCCTCTGCCTCCCACTCCTCCTTTTGCTTGTGCAGGAGCAAAGCCTGGGTGGTGCAGTAAATCCTTCTCACATTTCCTTCGTCACACCAGAGATCAGAAAGTGGCCCCAGAGCACCAGCCTTAAAAACACTGGCTGTGGTTAAACGGGGAGGAATTTGTAACACTCAGATACAGCCATGGAACTAAGGCATGTAGAAACACAAATAAAGGGCGGGATAAAACTCACAGGGGAAATACCCCTTCGCATATTTTCTAACAGTCAAACTGTCTCAACACCCTTGATACAACCTTGGTAACATTCATACAGGATGAACTGGGGCTTTCTTCTCTCTGTCAATCTACCCTGTGCTTAGGATACAATTTTTGAACTGACTGCAGCAATCAAGCAAAATATTAGTGGGGCCAAAGTAAGTCCAGCACCAAATACTTCCTCGATTTATTTATTTATTCTGTTTGCAGCTAGAAAAACTTTGAAATCCATTCTCATTTGTGGTTTCAGGTGGCTACTCTGCAGCACCAGTGGCAATTTCAAAATCCAGTGTTATTTCCTGCAGCTCAGACCTTGACCTGCAAGAACAATTCATACTTGTGGTGTTGTTTTCCCGTATCAAACTTAGGAAGTGTGTGAACAAGAGGTTATTTCTTTGGTGGGTGCAAATGTCAGGACTGGTGTCTACTATACATGAAGTGCTTTAAGCCATTTCAGCTGAATAACTGTGCAACAAAAATTGCCTCACTGTGCATTCCAAGATAATATTTTAGCTATCTGAACTTTATTGTACCGCGAGCTGCAAAATTAAGGGCAGGTAGGAATAACCTGTTGTGGCACACAAGTGACATCTGCCTTTATTAAGGTCAGGACCATACACCTCTCCAAACTGCCCTTCTGCGACACTTCATCATTTGTCTTGGCACAGTAACCTACATAAACTTGCACAGAGCCTGGTTTACCTCCCCCCAGCCAAGCCACCCTCAGTATATAAAAGAAGAATAAACCCTTTCTGCTTTCTCCTACTGTTGAGATCGAGCGAAACATCTCCTCGGTTTTCCAAACAGTGCCAGTGCCTCTTTTTACTCATTTTCTTGGTGAATTTACTTCTAAAGAGCTGATTTTTTTCTCTCTCTGTCCTACACCCAGCGCTGGCTGCAGCCCTGTGTCGGGCAGGGCGTCACGGTGGCCCTGCCTGCACCTGGCAGCCTTCCCCAGGGCATCCTCCGCACCGAGCTGCTCCTTCCCACCAGGGTGAACAAAGGAGCCATTGTGTCCGCACCGAGCAGCAGGGTTGGTTTTCGAGCCTTCAGGCCCCCGGGCAATGCACCCAGTCCCTCCCGGCTCCCCGCACACGGGCACCGGGGACACGCACGGCTCATTGCCCTCCCTGCCTCCCCAGGGCTTCCCACCACATCCCACCACAGCCGCTGTGAGTTGGCTCCAAACTGGCGGCTGTCAGGGGGTGTGGGCTGCCCTGGATGCAGGTGATTTGCCTGCACACCTGAGAACATGATTCTGTGCTTGTGAGCACGTCACGCGTCCTTGTCAGGCTGCAGCACCTGCACTAAAGCAGGGAAAATACAGGAGAAGAAGCGACGGCAAGGTGCTCTCTTGAACAATGATATGTCTCCCTGCCAAAAGTTATCACCCCTAGATATGTCTAGGTATGAAGGGATTTCCTTTTTTACAAAATGTTTCCTCTCTGGGTTTTGTTCCTGACTGATTATAGAATTGCAAGGGGTTTGTCAGGCAGAGCATCAGTGTAGCTTCAGCCTCCCATCTGCACCACAAAGAGGACACACAGCAGTGTGCTGGAGAAGGAACTTTTCTTTTTTTATGGAATAGAACTGCTGGAGCACTTCAGCAAAGGACAGGCTCTTTGATACAACCTATGTACTATGGGCTGGCCAGAATCCCGTGTTTCCGGGTACAGCAGGAGATTCTTTGCTCCTTGCTCTTGGTTTCTATTGATGCTGCTCAAATGCTTTCTCTCTTGCATATATTTTCTTAGACCATATTTCCAGTTTTACTGTTCTGTGTGTCTCTCTCACACCTGCTGTTTGCTCACTGCAGAACGCTGTGTGCACATGGTGAAACAATACCCTGGGAAATCCCACTGAAGCTCCATGCTTTCAACTCTGTGAGCAGCTCAAATCCAGAGCTCACATACTGAACAAGTCCTTTTTTCCTTTTATCTAATCTTTTCTTTTTTTTTTTTTTTTTTTTTTTATAAATCTNNNNTTTTTTTTTAATAAATCTGGCTAGCTTTGTGTTTGTTGCATTTATTCATAACAGAAGAGCAGCCATTTCACTCACCAGTTCCAGTCAGTTTAACCCAACCCATAATACCACCATTGTAGTCAGCTTGCTGAGCGCTGGAAAAATTAGACATACCTGTTTGTAATGAATGCTGATAATTACACAACAAACAAACAACAAAGCAGTCTGCTAGATCCAATCACTTCCTCAATTTGGAGACATTAACATTGATAATTGTGTACTGTGGAAGCTCAGAGGCACTAAACAAGATTGCATCCTCTGCACTCATCATAAAAGACACCACCAGAGCAGACAAACTTACACTCTAGGAGGGAAAAGACACATGACACTGCTTCTACAGACGAGGAACGGGGTACAGAACCAACCCCTCAGCCAAAGATGTAACACAGGGTAGAGCTGGAACCAAGTTAACTGAGTAACATAAATACTTGCCACTAGCTTTGGCACCGAGCCATCTTTCTAAGACAAACTTCTGGACCAAACTGAAAGCTCTTGTGGGAATGTACAGGATCCACAAATTCCATTTCTATGCGTAATTCTTTCGAAAAGCAATTTTTTTGATTTCCTAGTTTTCTATATATGAACTTTCAAGAGTAATGGAACTTTTTTATGTGACTGTTCATGTGATGAAAATTAAATATTTTTAGTCTCTATGGGGAAGGATGCACCATAAGCAGTGACATTTACATCCAGATGCTCCATTTGTGTGTGTGTGGTGCAAAATCTTCAATAAGCTCATTTCTGGATTCCTGATTTTCTGTTATCATCAGTGCCTGAAAATGTGATTCACAGCTTTGCTATATAGATTATCATACCTGGAACAAAGCCATGAATTTCCAAACCTTACCAGCTTTGACCCTCCTTTTTTTCCTTTTCCATAATGCTGAACAGTTATTGTATTTACATTAGATCAGAATATGAAAATTCTCCTGACCAGCATTTAATTCCTGTGAAGACAGAATGATAGAGCAGGGGTTGCTGAGCCTGGAGAAGAGAAACAGTCTTCTAGTACCTAAAGGGGGCTTGCAAGAAGGTTGGAGAGGGACTTTTCATAAGGACACGTATGATAAGACAAGGAGGGATGGCCTGAAACTGAAAGAGGGCGGGTTTAGAATAGGTATTAGGAAAAAGTTCTGGACTGTAAGGGTGGTGAAGCACTGGAACATGCTGCCCAGAGAGTTTGTAGACTCCCTGTCCCAGGAGGTATTCAAGACCAGGTTGGATGGGGCTGTGAGTAACCTGATCTAGTAGAAGATGATCCTTAAAGTCCCTTCCAACATGAACCACTCTATGATTCCATTATTAATTTGATTTATGCCTCCATTTCCACAAGACTGTACTCTCTCGAGTCCATTTATTTGTATAATACAAAAATAATGCAATCTACACAAATACAGATTCCTTTTAAAGCAATCACTGCTTTCCACACCCTGCACTTGCAGCAGGTTGAGGTGTCACTTGCACTGCATGTCATGTCAGCTACAATGATGAAGACACATCAGCATACAAAAAACCTAATCTTACCACCACTGACACTGGAGGCTGAAGAATAAGGTTTGTAATAGAGACCTGACTTCAGTGCTCATTTTACACACTGCTATGAAAAAATCCCATGTGCTTTAGATCTCTTAGCAGGACACTGGCTAGTTCACTAAGTTCCCAGAAAATTTCCAGATACAGAATAGAGGTAGCTTGCAGTGCAAGAAGCAGACAGTCTGAGCCATAGGCTTTGGGCTCCTAAGTCTCAATTTAAGCAGGCTGGATCCTGCACAGAGCTAACACCTTATTATGTGTTCAAGTTGCTTTTCCAGGTCTTTCATAATTCCTCATCTATCAGCTCTCCCCACTTAAGTTCCTCTCATCCTAGCACCCTGGCACCAAAAACACAGACCTAATCTCAACATTTTCAAAGTGGTATTTAGCCAAATATCCCACTACATCAAAGATGAAACATCTCAGAAGAATATGAACGCTTCAAGAGACTTTTGTTTGTGACCAAAATGAAGCCTTCTAACTGGGTACCGGGGAGCTTTGATCTCAAACTAGGCATGTCGGCGCAGTTCTCTTTCACAGAGGCATTTGAAAGGCTCTGCTTTCTATTTTGTTCCCACAAAAGATACAGAATGACTTCAGAAACCTCAAGAACTCTCCATGATGGAATGACTGTTCTTCATTGATTTCTCCTCTAACACTTCACAGGAGAGGGACTCAGGTAAGGATGCTCATGCCAACCATGTTGGTCAAAAAAGAGTGACTGGGAACATGCTGCAGGTTCTCCTCATTTTTCTTAAAAAAACAAAAACAAAACCACAAAAAAACCCCACAACACACTAAAATTATATAAGAAATCACTGAACGTTTTACCTAATTCTCCTAAAAAAAGCCAAGTGAAGAAAGAAATCACCGTTTTAAAGCCAGGTTCATGATTACAAAGTATCTGCGAACCTCTTACATCAGTTTTTTCTTTCTACACTGTGTCCAATTAGTCCTTAGTTTGCTTCAAGCTTTTATATAAGGAGTAGGGTGGCTTGGTTCATGTCTTTTTAAAAGACACTTACAAGACATTTTGAGCAAGTAATTACTGAAGTTGCACTAGAGGAAAAAAAAAAAAAAAGCCTATTTCTTACTCCATTACTGTACATTAATATATCTTCCCTGACATTTATTGTCAGGACTCAGTTTTTCTTACCATCAATCTACTTCACACAATTTAGTCTCTTATTGGATGGAAACTTTTCAGACTAAGAATATCCCACAGTCCTTCTGTTGCATGATGATTCCTACCACTTAGTGTCTGTTTTATCAATCACAAGAACTAGAGACTTTTCTGAACAATGAAGTCAAAAGTGTGAATTAGATTCAGAAAATGTTGCCTTTGCATGATGTGCCCTCTCAGGAACAAAGAATTTCCATTTTCTCTCTACCTTTTGGCCTTTCACATTTCTTGAGTGTAATTTGCATTTGAAATCAGGACAGAATACAGGTTGATGCCACTTTTTTTTTTTCATTTTAGACAGATCACATGTTATTCTTCTGTCAGGTGGACCCTTGTATTACTCTCCCAATTCCTCATTACACTGCAGACAGCTCATATGGTCATATGAAATTACTGTCAGGATAAAAAAAAAAGGTTTTCACTACAAGTCTCCTGAACGACTCATTGATAGCTTTCTGCTTTACGTGTATCCAAATGACTCTCTAGTGGGAATGAAGGAAAAGCTGGATTATTTCATCTGAGAAGGGTGAAGCCAGATTACAAGAGAAAATCATTGCCAACAGAAGGGAGTCAGTCATGCAGCTCAGGCACCACTGCACTGGGCCAGAGAGGCCTCTGAGCCTGCTGGGGAGACTCAGACCAAGCTCCAGGAATGGCTCTCACACTTGAAAGTGTTCCAGCCCCACACCTGGGTCTGTGCAGAAGAGCACAGATAGCATACCTATCATCAGATAGATGATCATAGATAGATGATAGATGATCCCCCTTCAGCTCAGATAGCATATTTATGTCTCTGCACACAAGCAAAAGGAGTTATGGTGAATGATGCTGAGCAAACATCCGAGTAGAGCTGTCAGGCTTTATCACTTTTAGCATCCTCAAAGAGTTTTCATTAAAAACAAGGAATGGATGCATGCCACTGGTTGAAGGGTTCACTTCGAGCAGTGAAATACAAGAAGGCAGCAACTGAGAGGGTGCTGAAAGTTTCTGATATTTTTCATGCTGCCCAAAGTTAAGAGGGGTACTTGGACATGTCACAGTTTTCAAAGCAAAGGGAAAATTCCTATTCACAATATGACAAAAAATCAAGAATACGCATTTGATAATTCTGACAGGATAATCTGTCAGATGTAAGGGGTTGAGATCAAAATTGAAGAGTGAAAATGAACAATGAGATGCAAAAAGGCAGGGAGCTGCCCCGAAGCAGCAGCAGCAAATGCTAGCTTCTTCAGGTGGAAGGTCTTTGCAGCAGGGACATCTTGCTTGCTGCTTATGCAAGAGGTAGCAGGTTTATTATCCATGGGCAGCACTGCTAGTGCCACCTTGGCTAGTAACAGAATGGGCGGCAGAATCGGCAAGTCTGGAAGGTGAAAGAAATTGCTAGGTTCAGCAAAAGATTATCCAATTCCTGTAGAACACCCCTCCCAAGCCCCTGAGGAATGCGGTTGTTATCTCACCTAATCAAAGGACCTCGCATTCCATAGGAAATAACTGGTGGATAGGCATACCCCACCTGAAGAGGAGGGATTCCATCAGCAACCATAAAATTTCTCATCCTCCAACAGATGCACAGTGAGGTGTGTGATATCTCCTTTGCTTAAGCTCCAGCATCACAGGCAAGCTGCTGAATGAATTGAAAATTATAAATTAACATGATGAATAAAAAAGGAAAGGAAAGGAAAGGAAAGGAAAGGAAAGGAAAGGAAAGGAAAGGAAAGGAAAGGAAAGGAAAGGAAAGGAAAGGAAAGGGAAGAGAGGGAAAGGAAAAGGAAGGAAAGGA
>WAAG01033109.1:8067-38057 GCA_013390105.1 Tichodroma muraria
AAAAAAAAAAAGAGAAAGAAAAAGAAAGTAAGAAAAGAAATAAGGTTTCCATTATCCTCCCACCAGCACTGATTTAGCATGTCATGAAGGATTATTTTTTCTCACCTTTGGAAGAAGGCTGAATGACCAGAGATGAAGAAAAAGTCATTAATTCTTAAAGGCCAATCACCCTCTGGCAATCCCATCATTTATTGCTCTTCTTTATTTCTCTATATTCTCTCTTTTGTGTGGTTTCCTCTCTTGCTTTTCTAACTTCTTTCCTGTCCATTGTTTGGGTTTAAAAAAAACAAACCAAACATGCTTATACAAAGCTCTCTGGCTTCTGTAAAATACAAATCTATGGTTTACACAGACTAAAATCATAGAAATTGTATTATGTAATAATAATACAGAGGCCTTAGAGCACATACAGGAATTTGAATTCTGTAGCAGTGATCTTGGTGCAAAGGCTGCTGCTTTTTTCACCTGTTTGAACCACAGCAAGGAAGTGAACAGCCTAAAATTTGACACTCCTAAAACATCCTTTCCTTGAGGAATGGCATCCTCTGATTTGGTGTCCTGTCACTCACATTCCCCATGATGAGGGCATTACCGCTCAATAAATGTGCTGGGGGAAGGGGGACACAGGGGCTGCAGCCCTGCAGGGCCTGTCCCTCGCTGGTGTGGGACAAAGAGGGGATGCAGCAGCCAGGACCTGCCAGCCAGATCTGCTCTGTGCCCCCCAGCAGCCACAGAGGTCCTGGGTTAATGGCTGGCCTCAATGGTCTTAGAGGTCTTTTCCAAATTTAATTCTATTTAATTCTAATAGTTCTCTGATTACTCTATGCTAATGAGGTCACTGATTAGCTAAAGATTCCCATTTATGCTAATCCAGGAGGACATAGTTATTCTTTTCCCGCTCTCCTTTCCTATCACTGCTGTCATTAATTAATTAATTAATCCCAGGGTTGCCATGCTCTTGATTTAGATAAACCAGGAAAGTCTCTTTAACTTTCGTCCTCCTTTCCTCCACAGCAAGGACGATGGAATCCAAAGCCTGCACCCCTCGACGTTCTTATCCTGAGCAGAGCTGAAGTGTCGCAGGGCCACAGCAGAAAGCACATCTGTGTTTTCAGATGGGTGTTCACAGGATTGGTTCTATCACTGTCTTGCAAAGCTCCGACGGGGTCACATGTACTGGGATGAAGTGGTGACAACACATTTAATCTCTTTTTGAACGATTATTTTGAACTTTCTTTAGCCCCCTCACAGCTGACACAAACTCAGGTGCACCTGGGCTTGTGGGGTTTTTCATGGACGGGTTCTCATCAGCTTCCACAGGGTTTGTGTCCCAGATTTGTGCTGTGATCCAGTGGTTCCACCAGCTCTGGGAGCAGCCCCTGCCCTTCACTGAGGTGGCAGAGGAATAGTTTTGGTGTTGTCTGAGCAAACACTAGCTCCTGATCAGACAAAGCTCCTGTTCCTTCCCCCTCCGGACTCGACAGCAGCTCCCAGGCACGGGAGCGAGTCAAAGCCATTTCTAGAGCAGTCCCACACTCCCTGCTTTCTGAAGGAATAAACACCTCAGATCCCTTCCTGCTCTAATGAAGTGCACACAGCCAGGCAATTACAACACTTGGTTAAACAACCCACTGAAGGCAGTTTTTATTAAGCAAATCTTAATGCTGAAAGCAGATACTAAAGGGAATTAAATATTTTCTTAAACAGAATTCCATTCAACAATTTCCCCCCACCAGTTACCATAAGACAGTTCAAGCGTGCTAACTAAATTGATTTATATTTTTACTTCAGGATCTTCTAATTATTTCTTCTCTATTGTCAATTTATAAACTTTTTATTGATATTAACATTCTATCCATAAAGTTTTAACCACTCACCCCCAGCTCACATTTAGTATTGAAAACACTTCATAATGAATTTTTAGATGTTTCATAAGTTACTACAATATAAAAAGCATTTAGTTGGAAAATATTTAGTGGTTTCAACTCCCCCTGTTGAAGCCATTAAACTGATACAGGTTTAAGAATTCAGAGTACTAACTACAATATTCCCTTATCCTATGTTTCCACCATAAGGAATTCAGTCCATATCAGCTCTCAGAGCACATGCAAATCTATCATAACTGAAAAATACCTCATTTGTTCAACCTGTATGTAAACAAGAAGCTTTATGAGACCAGTCTCTAATTGTTATTGTTTAATCTATTAAAATTGCTGTGTCAAGGTACTTCCTTTTTCCCCAGACAATAAGAAACACTGAAATATTGATATCTTGGTTACTTCTCAGTGGATTGGCTTTCAGTGAAACACTTGGTATTTCTTCTGTTATTAATTTCTGAAACAGGAGGGACTATTAATTATGCATTCGCTTTATATCAGAAAATGCATTTAACACTATTTTTTGGTAAAAAAGCAAAAACTGGCAGACAAATAACTCATAAGTGACACTAATGAGTGCGGGGAGATGGAGTGGAAAGGCTTTAAATGTGTCCCATTATTTAGCAGGATAATTAAGAGCACAGCTCTACCATGGCATTTTATTACAGAAATAGATAAGATCCCATCTTATGGCAAGCAGGTGTTGTAATGAAGCAAAGTGAGATCATTTTTATGATGCTCTTCTGGTCCAAAAAAAAGATTTCAAATTTATGTTATGCTCCCTAAATTTGAAGCAGTAACCATACAGATCTTTGGAAACAAAGGGAACAGAAAATACGATATGCAAAACCTCCTCATTCAGGTGACCTCCAGAGGGGAAAAAACCCAAAATATTTATTCTCCCTAAATCTTATAAAGAAAATTTGATGTCTCACAGATAATGGTTGTTGCAATTCATTTCAAATGGAACTTACTGTGCACAAACAGCATCATAATTCCATATAAACTACACATCAGACCAGATTATTTACATTAAAAACAGTTTCTGCTGTATTGATTCCTTATGTAGGTGGAATCCTCCATAAATGCCACCATTAAAATTTTCTGGCACATCTGAAATAATTTCATGCTTTTTTCATTAGTATTTAATATCAAGTACAACCCCCACATTAATCTACAAAAGATCTGGCATTAAATTGAGACTCTATTTAAAATGGTGCAATTGTAAGAACATTTCGGGTACTGTTCACTGATTATAAACTTCAAGCATGTATGCAGAACTCACAGGGTAGAAAAATACAATATTTGATTACTCAGACTACAAGCTGTTCTTCTTTCATCTATCATTGTGGAAAAACATTCCAGTGAAACTGAGAAGTCGAATTTTTTTGAGATTGGGTCTTTCTATTTTAAGATGAAGATAAAAAGACGCTTCAGGTTAAAATAAATGGATATAGATGTGAAAGAATGCAATTTCTGACTTTCAAATACAACATCTTGGAGAAAGCTGTCCAGGGAAAGGAAAACCTTTGTGTCCAGAAAATTTTCCAATTTTTTTTTATAAATAAGCAGTACTTTTGTGTGGCATAGACATGCCAAACATCATCTTTCCCTGGTAGCCACTATCATCCCTTAGAACAGACTAAAGTTTCAAGGTCATTCTTAGCAATTAATCAAAAATAAGCCTGTCTCAGCCTAGAGACACTAAACAAGATCCATGAGATTTGTGCCAAGAGTTTGGGCTAAAATTAAACAGAAATACAAATGGTCTCATCTGATTCCAGCTCTGTGGAGTGAAAGCATTTTGAACCCTGGTGGTGGCAACAATTTTACAAATCCTTTTGAGAAAGCAGAACCTGTACTTGTTATCAATTTATAGGGTTTGTGATTTTCCACTTCTGCTGCTGAATCCTCCAGGGTCAATAACTATTGAAGGACAGGAAGAAAGATTGTGTAGGGTACCAAAATCAGTAGTAACTCTACAAATGGCTGGATATCATCAAACCCCAGAAAACTTTCTGAACCTGCCAAGCACAAATTCATAGGTCCCTGATAGTTTCCTCTTTTTTCTCTTTCCCTTCATACACAGAGTTTGGGATTCGTTACACTTGAAATCTGAGGAAGTTAGGTGGTGAGATGAAAAAAGGGGAGAGATACAGAACGAAAGAAGTGTGGAAATTGAAATTTAAAGCATAGCTAATGTCATTTGGCTGATTTTGCTGCAAACCTACGGGGAAAAGGGAAAAAAAAGAGTAAAGTTCTGCAATATGTAAGAAACTGCTTCTTGAGATGGTCTTGATTTTCTACTCTCCTGCACGGTGAATGCTCTGTAGTTGAAAGAGTTTGAAATTAATCACCTTTATATGGAGATTAAAGAAGAAGTGATGAAGCGTGATAACCTACAACTTCTTTTGCTTCTTTTTATAGTTGGGGAAATCTCTACTACAAAGGCTGCAGAGATTGGGGGAAAGTTCCAGTGGATTCGAAACTTCCCCTTTCATCTCACATTTCAAACAGATATTATAGTGTCATATTTGCCCACTTCTTCCTCTCACCCTCGCTGTAAATTATTGTTTCTGATTGTCAGCTTAGCTTTTATTAATGTTCTACAGGAAAACCTGCCAGTGGCTTGACTATTTGAGATGTGGAACAGGCCTGGCACTGAAGTGAGATGGAAAAGGCACAGCAATTTTCTTAAGCACAGAAAAATTTTGGTCGTTTTGCAACCATTTACACTTTATGCCTCTTTACAGGCTGAACTTCTCCAAGTCATCTCAGCATGAGAGATGCTAGTCTAGGAGATAATGTGATAGCAGGGTTTCAAACTTATTTCCTCTCTTTGGAGCAGAGACTCACTTGCAGCCCATGGAGAGAAGGGAGAGGAGCAGCTATTTCCTGCAGCCCGTGGAGCCCGTTGTGTCTGTGATGGCAATTGCTAAACAATCTCCCTGCCTTTGCTCAGCCCAGGAGCTGCTGAGTTTTCCTTTTCTCCCCCTGTCCTGTTGGGAGGAGGAGCTGCCCAAGGTCAGCCCACCACACCTTCTCTTTCTTGACTGCCCTGGCAAAATGTTTCATCTTGATAAATTCCCATTGCTTTCAAACCCTAACCTTATTTTTTAATTGATAGTTCCCAATAAACTCTTGTTTTCAGCTGTTTAGTGCTTGTACATCCTCAGACCATAAGGATAAGCTTTTGTCTGTGTAAGTTGAGAGAGAACTCGGGACCACAGCTCTTAATTCAGCTTTGTCACTCACTACACAAAAAAACCCCCAAACATCTCTTAAGTATTATGAAAATCATGAATACATGTGTTTAAAACCCCAGATTTAGGGTGAATTTTGAGAATCTTGCACCCCTAACTGTTATAATATAAATTCAGATTGCCATGCCATTTGAAAGCTGAGGAGAAATTTTATTGTTTAGTTGCAGTTAATTTCTTGCTTCATACTTTATTGCACACTGTCTTCTCTCTGTATCCATTAAACTTGTTGTGAGCCACAGAGAAAATACCAATTTTTGTCCATGAGGAATAAAGTAGTCTCAAATTTTACACTTATTAAATTACCATATATCCTATGTGGTCATTTATTCTTAAAGTAATACTAAACAATAATGACTTTTTACTAATAAACAACTAATGATTGCCTGAATTAGGAAATTATCCAAATTATCCAGCCTTGGTAGTACAGTAAATTGACTGGAAGGCATTAACTATTTAAAGCTTTAAAACATAATAAAAAACTGGTTGGTGGTTTCTGCAATTCCTGTTTTTTTATGAAAACTTCCTGCAGTAGTACAAGTGGACTAACTTTTCTGAACTTCCTATAGGAAGAGTATTATGGTTCTGAATTAGCCGAGTTTGTGTAAATTTCTGAGAATGATTTGCTACATAGTTTGTACTTAATTTCTTTGATTGTCAAATAAGAACCTTTGTTTTCTGATTCATAGTTTGAGTTCTTCCAGTTCTATGATGAGGTCAAAATATACCAAAGCTGCAAGTCAGGATATGATTCAAAACACTGAAACATTAGAAAGATGTATATAAACATATATGTTACAAACAAGGAAAATGAGGATGTAAACAATCTTATACTTCAATATATGCTCACTATTTTTAAATAAAAAGTACATATTACAGAAGCTTGAGGAAATCAAACAGTCAGGACTGACTACCACAGTTACTTAACATTAAGGCCCAATCCATTAGCGGGTTCCTCAGCTGTAGCTCATTTCAAACTTCTTTTTCTCCACACCCTCCTTCCATATCAGTGCCATTATTCCAGCTGATTTATGCACTGAGGAGACACACTTCATCAGCTTAGATTAATTTCCCAGCTCCTGGGTGCTATTAGAGGCAGATCCTGGCTCTGTGCATATCAGAGCCAGCTGAGGCTGGCACCTGACGTGACACAGATCAAATCCCTGGACTTCAGCACACGTGGGCAGGAGCAGAGGAAGAGCACACACATAAAACCTCAGGTCCTAAACTCACAGAAGCAAATCTGAGTTTTCTTTGGTTTCACTGCAGTGAGAATTGAAATTCCTAGTGTGTATGAACAAAGGGGGTATTTTCTCCTGTTGCCCCTGAAACGAGCAGGAAGGATGCAGAAATGCAGCTCTGAGCCCCGGGGGCCTGTGGGCTCTCGAGGATGTCCTGTTGCATTAACCAGGTGCAGCAAACCAATCACCTGATGCATCACAGCAGGGCAAACCCTCCATTCACAGCTATCAATAGTGCTTTGCCAGATGGCACAGCTCTGTAAAAATAGATTTATTTTTTTAAAGCAACCCTGATTTCAATATTGAGTAACTCAACCAACTCAATAAGTTAATGAGAAGTTACAATAAAGACTGATGAAGATGTTGGCATTGCTGTAATCACCATACCTCATGGAAATTTTGCTTTTGAATGACTTCTCTAAAAGGTCTGTAAGAACTCTGTCAAGGTTCTTGATGAAAATAATATGATAGGAACAATCTATGGCTGATACAATACTTGATTCAGTAACTCTGCAAATTAGCAGACATAAACCATATTTTGTATTCCCCAACTATTGCAGTGGAAATGTCCTTTCTGCACACAAAAGACAGGGCGTTTTGTATGTCAAAAAATCCAATATTTATTCAGTATTAGAAGACCACATGTGATCAGTTTCTGGTTCAAAACAGAATTCTGAAATCGTGCTCATTTATATCCTTGTTAATTTTTTAATCCTTATTTTGCATTATTTTTCTCTGTAGCTGGCAGAATTCTGGATGTGCAAAAATGGCAAGTGACAAGTTCAGCAATACTCTGTTTCTGCAATACTCTACCTCAGAGGCTCCTAGTTAGGTTTGGAGGATATAAATGAGTCCCACGGATGGGTTTAAAAAAAGTTAGTGATGGAACCAGCAGGAATATGTTTGGAAACATTGAATTTCATTCTTTGGCTTCTCTGTCACAAGGGTGACCGTCTGGAAGTGTTTTAGGCAAATTCATATTTTACTACAACACCAACAGAACCTGCTGACAGAGTTCAGTGTTTCTAAAAGCTTTGAACTTTGTTCTTATGTTTAGATCGCAGTACATTAACATCTTTGAGGTTAATGGATTGCCAAAATAAAATGCTAAATTTGGTCTTATTCGGTCTGAGGTTGTTAATTCTGCATTGAATTCCTCCATCCTCACTTACGTTCAAGAACAGAGCTGCTCTCTACAAATAAACCCCTCATCACTCCAGTCCAAGGTGCCAGAAATGATATATTTTACACTGAAATCCCCCATATTTTCTTGAATTCTTTAAAGATTTTAGTATAGTGGCTGTGTTTACTACAATTTTAATAAACTACTTGATTTTTCCTTCTGTTTCCATAGCTCTCTGACATTCTTTCATCTGCAGAATTCCCTCAGAAACAACAAGTCACCAGTTAAGAGTCTGCACCAAATCTCCTCGCTGCTGTTCCATTCTGTGTTATTCTCATGTGCATATATTTGATAATTCCTTTCCCCACTCTGTCCTAAGGTTTCTCATTTTCACTCTTTCTCAGGGGGCTCCTTCCCCCGACTATCTTTAGGAGATCTGTTCAGTATAAACAAGCCAGGTTCTTTGTGATTGCCATAATTAAGTGTGCAAAGCTCATTTTCCAGTTTGTCCGGGTTTCTTTCACATAGAATGTATTTTAGTCTTTTTCCAGAATACTCAGTATTTCCCCATACTTCCAGCAGTGGGAAGGGATTTGCTTCCAGCTGTTATTTTTCTCCGATTAATCACTCTACACTTTCTAACTCTTGATTAGCAGGAACAGTTTCACTATCACCCCTTTCAACAAACCATTAAAAGCTAAATATAAGCAACAAAATAGAAATCTTTGCAATATTTACTAGCGAGAAAAAAATATTTTCCTCTCTCTATATTCTTTTTATGGCCATCACACAGCACCTCAGGAAAAGGGCGTGTACTTAATTACATATTGTAATATATCTTGTAGAAACTAGGGTTTGAATGAAAATTGATGGGTGCAAAAAAATCACTCCAGAAGACGACAAAAAGAGAAAAAACTACCACAGCTTGGGTGAATTTAGCTACAACTAAAAGGAACTGAAGGACACTTCAGAAGAAAATGTGGCCAAAATTATTTTTAAACACTGGATATTTTTGTGATTTGAGTAAGACAGAGTGTGTGGAAGATGAAGTTTTATGTGATCTCCTACTGAGAATAGTCCCATGCAAGGCTTTGTGAAGTGTATAAATAGGGTGACAGGTTATAACTAAATTTAAGGGACAAAATGTCAACTTAAGCTTAAATGCTTTAAGTCTCATTACTTAGGAGACTTTTGTGTGATACATCCATAGCTGAGATCTATGGAAACTGAAAGTTTCCTCATTACAGAAGAGGAATTGCTCTTGGTACATTATTTTTCATTAAAATCTCCCTAAACTGGGGGTTGTATCCTTCCCAACTGTTTTGCCAGAATATTTATGACACCCCAGTTGAGCTATGTATGGTTATTGTTATTTTTTTGCCCACAACTTGTGCTGAGAATAAAAAATGACTATTTTTCTGGAATTTTGTTCAGTGTTCAATGATTCCAATTGTATGGAAAAAATAAAAAAGATAATTTGAGGGCATTCTCAAAATTGCTGCTGGTTCACCTGAAGTTTTACAGGAATGGAGACGTTTTACAGGAGTTTACACATCAGGGCAGTGTAATGTGCCAGAAAGTGGCACTATATATGGATTTTTACCCATGGAACAGAAATGCTGCAGTCCCCAAGCTGAAGTGCTGATCTCTTCTCCCATTTCCAACAGACTGGGAGATGGTGACACTGGGTCAACTTATATTTTTATATGTGCTAAAGAAGAGTATTATAAGTGTGCCTGGGGCACCACATACAGACATTTTTATAAATTAAAAAGTCTGTAAGTATGAAGTGTTTATCAGTTCTTCCTGCTTGACAGCACAATATTCTTTTTGGGATCCTCTAAATGAATTTTCTCACCTTCTCTGTTGCTAAAATAAACTGCTCTTTACACCTACTACACACTTTCCACTCCTCTTAAATAGTTCCACAAGGCTTGCTGGGGCTCTCTCCCAGCCTGGATCAGCCCTTTCCTCACTGTGTGCAGCATCTCACCCCCCCCTCCTCTCTGGGGTTGCTGTTTCACTGAGCACAGGATGCCCCCAGCCCCTGGAGTCTGTAATTCCACATTGAATTGGCCTTGATTCCAACATTTCCTGCCATCAGGACTGAGAATTTCCCTGTTTGTGTCACCATCACTGCCTAATAGCTCTGACCTGCTGCCTCCCAGTCTGCCAACCCTTGCTGCAATCAGGAGTAAATTCTGTTTGCACTCACTCCTACCCCTGGTAAATAAGGAGTAGCACAGACCACAGGAGCTCAGTCAAGGAGAGATCACTCCCAGAGATCTGCCAGAACCAGCCTTCGCTGCAATATTTACCCACCAAATTTACCCGTACACCTCATGGAATATTTGCCCGTACAGTCCCGATCCCTTGGGCTGCTCTGCGAGCTCAGATCCTTGCAGTTGAGTTTGCTGAGCTTCCCCTGGGTTATGGCCTTGGGGAAGGCAGGCAGAAACTTGAATGCCTGCAGGAACAGAAGGGTTGAGACTTTACTGCTCTGCAAGCTTAGAAAATGGGAAGTACCACTAAACAAACCAGCCCAACCCCGTATTCCTCGGGCTATCAACACTAGGACAAAAACGCAAATCAAATCCAACCGCTCTTTGTACTTTCTTTCATTTGTTACAAATACAGGAATTCAAAATTGGTTATTGGATCATGCTTGTCTTCTACCTTTCTCTCATAGTTCTCAGCTATTTCTATAAGGCACAGTGTGTCTCTAGAACGTGAGATAAATTTGTGTAATATCCTGCACTTGCATGGAGACCTAGCTGGAAAAAAAAAGGTTTAATAAAATAATGATAGGTCAGGAAGCAGACACTGAAGCAGGCAAAGATATAAGGAAGTGAAAACTCCTTAAACTAAATTTTGCTGCCAAAGACAACACAAAATGTAACTGGACTCTGAAAGATTTGCGGCTTGGCCCAGATTTTCAATCAATGCTCTGAAGAGAAACACTTAGAGCAGCTTGTTTATAATCTGTTTCTCATATTTTCCTCCCAGCATTTAATCAAATGGTACCTATAGCTTCCTCTAAAATCCAGAATTTTTTAGTGATATTCAACATCTCAAATTTTAGCTGAGGTCTGAAAGATCTCACAGTTGCGTAAGTCCCCTGGATATTGTGATAAATTGTTTTGGTGATTTGAAAATCTATGTTATGAATGAAAATTTACATTTAATACACCAAATCTTAAAACTGAAAACTTAATACAGAATTGTAATGAGTTTCACACTGTGTTCCTTTCTTGTCACTGGCTACTTAATCCCAAAAAAGTGATTTCTGGATAAGCATAGAATCAACTTTTAGATATTCTGTATAATTATATTTTATTTCTCTACAGACACAACTTTGATAATTTGTTTTTTAAAAAGACAGCAGAAACTAAAAAGCCATTGCACAACTATCTTTGGGAAGACCAGAGTGCAACAAAGTGCTTTGTTTTATTCTCACTTTGCACAAAAACATAAATATCTGAACTGAATAAACTGAGTTTCAGACACTCATATGACCAACATGAATTAGTTCTTCAAAGATATTTTCATGAGCAATAAATTCAGAACATTTTATTACTCAGTTCTGATTTTTCAAGCTATATTGTTGTGTGTTAAGTGGCTGAGGAAAAAAGAAATTATCAGCTTAACATTCCACACATTTTTCTAAGACCAAACTTTGTAGAGAAAGTAATTAAGAAAATTTCAGAACACCAAACACATTCATGCAAACATCTTTTAAAATTATTGTTGAAATTATATTTCCATACTGGCTATTTAAATACAGAAACTATTATTGGTCAAAATATTATATTGAATTTCAATGGGAAGAGTCTATTTGGAGAAGAACAACAAAAGTTTTGAAGCAAATGTTAATTTTCAAACTCTCTCTGAGTTTCAATACTCACCTTATTAAATCTCACATTGAGTTCAATTTCAGTAAATCTATTTTTTTTTTAATAATTAAAAGCAGTAGCTTTAATGGAAACTAATTTAAATTTCTAAAAATAACTGTTTCCATGAAATGACTATCAATCAATCAGTCCCTGGGAGATAAGAGCCCTACTTTGTCCTGATAGCATTTCTGGGTTTGTGGCATCCCCGGCTGGCTTTGTTTCCTTAAAGAGCTGCTGGTCAATTATGGAAAAACCTTTTAAAACCAATATTTTCAATATTCTGGCATCTTCAAAAGGCACCATGTTCAAAGGGTGGTTTTCACTTGCCTGATTTTATTCAGAAGCATATTTACAAAGTGTCACTAAAGCCTTGACACAATGATCTGCTCCGAATTATTAACATTACACTGACATCTTCTGCTTCGAGAGATCACAAATACCATAATTTCTAGAAAAGTCTTGAAATGGAATCTTTACAGATAAAGTCCTGATGCAATATTCAAACAAAAACTGGACTCTGTACCTACTGTAACAGATCATTTAATTTGTCTTTCCTGTTACAGATTCCTGTGGAATGGAAGAAAATTGTCCTCATTTTATTAAGACACCAATTATTGATTTCCACAAAAGCACCTCTAAGTCACAGCTGGCTAATGTGATGGTGAGGGCATTGGAAGAGTTCACTGAGGGATCCTCAGAAAGGGCTGAACCAGGCAGGAAAATCCACCAGGATGCCCCAGGTACGTGAGGTAGCCACCCGCTCTTCTGCAGAGGAGGGAAAAGGGCATTTGCCAGGGTTTCAGCTCTCCACTTACAGCTGCAGGTTTGTTTGTGACATCTGCTGCTGTAAATGGAGTCCATTTCACTCATATTCATACCTGAAAATTTAATGGAAGTTTTAGGAAAAGGAGTAAACCTTCCTTTCAGACTTTACTTGGACCTGGGTATTAATTACCTGCTCGAGGTAAGAGAATTCACATTACTGTCTTCATTTCACTGCTTAAGTTTCAGGAGAGGGAAGAGTTTGACCCTGTCTGGGGCAAAAGGGGTTGACCCCAGTGAGTAATTTGATATTTTATAGCATGATTTAAACAGAACAATGTCTGAGACAAATCAAAATGGTGATTTCATACCCAAATGGACCTAGAAAAGCTGAGGAGAGAGTCACAGACTGAGCTATAAAAGGAAGAATACATTTTATAGGTGGGTCCTGAGCCAGGTGAAGGTCTGATTGATCCATCCCTGTGCCACCAAGGTCACTACTGGCAAAGCCAGGCTTCAGCTTGATTCCAAAATAGAGTTGTACAGTGAGAACAAAGATTTCCTGCAACTGCCTAAACCCCTTTTGTGTTAAAAACCTTCTCAAAATCACATTAAAAACCTTCTCAAAGGTGACATTAAGGGTCTTTAAAATCACATCAAGGGTCCTCACAATGTAAGATTCTCCCACCAGATGACATTAGATGTGATTAATTGCATGTCCCAAATATGTCTGTATCAGAGGCAGCTCTGCAAGAAAAAAAATAAAAATCAAAAAGATCTGTACAGTGGGGATAAGACTTCTCAAATTCAACTTCTGGACATGGTCCTTAGTAAATCTAAAAAATTGTTGTTGAATTTCTCAAAAAAAAGAAAAATAAAGGAGAATAATCAGACACAGCCAGAGATGGAATGCTGTACATTAATGCTGTAATCCCAACAGTTTTTAAAGTTTCTTAGCACTGGAGTCAGTCTGCTCCATCCTTTTGTAAGTGTGTAGTAACTGTGTCTTGCTACCGACGAGACTATTATGTTTCAAATGCACGATATTTATTCTAATCAACATCAGCAGGCACACATTATTAAAGTGTTCCAGATTTAAACTGAATTAATTTGCTTAAAGCATCTTTTCCAAACAAAATATGGTTAAAATGAGTATTTGGCTTTGGGCTCTGTGTTTGGAAGGCTGCCAGAGACAGTAAAAGGGATTGCAGAATTTTCCATTTCATTTCCTTACCTCTAAACAGTATTTAAGGCCAGCCTTCAAAATAAGGCATGAGATTTTGAGGGAAACTAATTTACTTTTATTTTTTAATTATGTTAAATCAAGGGCATACCTATTATTTCGGGCTTTCAAATAGTCTTTAGGGTCATTAAATAGCTTAATTACAAGGCCGGGTTGCTGAGGACACTCTTGACTAGGAACAGACGTGTTTGGAGTGGGGAAAGGGCTGTGGCTTTATGACCTGTAAGTGCTCAGAGGGGATAAAGCCCAGCAAAGCTCAGCTGAGAGCATCTCTGGAGCCTGACCACACCTCAGCAGATGCCACAGGAGCACAAACCCACAGAGACCATCCCTAAGATCCCAATCCCACCATAAATCCCCGGGAAGCCTGACTGGATCAGCTCTCTGATGCCCAAAGCTCATGTTTTGTGCAGAAAGACAATCTCTGCTTGCTGAGCAATTTCCATCTGATTTGGACCAAACTGGCTCTTGTTACTCAGAGGTCGAATGCTTCCTTATATTCCTTATTTTCCCCCTGATCCTGGAAAAGTTCAGCGCGTTCCTCCCCACATGCACACAGCTGCTCTGCAGCTCTTTTGTTTTCTGCACCAGGAACGAAGTGGATGCTCCAGAGATATCAGTCCAGACAATTCCCACAATCTACTCACATTAAAAGCCAAATGAGGCCATAAATAATGCATGTAACACTAACTACCCCGTGCTTGGACGTGTGTATCTTGTAAGATCTGCTGCTGCATTTCACATACAAATGTATATTAGCCGCTTTTACGGGACAAATTGGGATGTATTCCTGATGGCATCTCCAAGAGCATTATCAAACTCCAGCTTATTATAATGAGATTCAGCTTGAGAAAGAAGAAAAGAATAAAAGAAAAATCGTGTTCCTGGCAGTTCCATTTATTGGAATCGTTTCTGCTCCTATCTCTGGTGACTAAACACCTCATGCAGCTACTTTTGCACAACACCAGCAAGTTTCTAATAATAATAATATTAATTTATTCACGTTAAGTAACATACTTCTGGTTCTATAATAATCAGGTAGTATCAGATAGTAGGTGTTAAATGTGGGTAAACTTTCATGTAACAGCAATATTAGCTGTTATTGTCATGTATAGAATAAACTTTGGTTCATTATGACTGCTGCGACTAAAAAGATGTCAGATTCTTGTTTTAAAGAAAAAAAAGCTTCAGAATAAATTTGCTACCTGATGCTTCAGTCAACAGCTGTGAAAGGATAGAGAATCCCATAGTTTCACTCATATATATATATTCGCTTATTTATTATAGTAAACAACCAAGTTTACTCAGAGTAGAACAAAAATTTGTACCTTGGTGGTGCTCTCCTAAATTCTTCTCTGTCAGGAGAACTGTCCTCTCGCTTTCTCTCCCTGTCTTCCTAAAGACACAAGGAATGAAAAATGGCAGAGAAACTGAAGGGAAATTTGTCTTCATTTTATGTGCACTGTGGTGGCTTGGTGAGATCCTGAAAGTGCCACCAGATCCAAATCCAGCAGCCTTCACTTACTGCCTTCTACTTGTTCAGCTCTCCTGAGTGTGCAAAAGGCAGGGCAGCTCTGCTGGGGAATTTGCTCTAAAGGGAATTTGCTTTAAACTGGCAATAAAGCAAAGGAAATAATATTAACATAATATTAATGCTGAAGGCATGAGACAAAGTCTGGCAAGTAAAGAACTCAACTCTGGTAAAAGTTTATGTGGTACTCGATGGGCTCCTGTTGGACATGATCAAGGAAAGGTTTGGCTTCTGAGAGCAAATTGGTTAAATTGTGTGAGATTTCAGAATGGAGCAGAGAAATGGCAGATTTCCTGATTTTAACACACAAAGTTAGGTAAGGCAAGGAGCAAGAGGAAGGTAAGAGTGAGTTCGATATGTACACACTTCTTAGATTTTCAACCCTATTTTTGTTTGGGGTTATTTTGTAAGTATTCAGCACCCAGTAATCAATCCAATACAGACAGTGAAATGGTCATACTAAAAAACATGCTAAAAAGCTCTCTCTCCTGATTTACAGGATGCTACTAAAAGTCATTTCTTCCTCTGTATTAACACACTATTCACCTGCAGGAAAATGTCCTCACATAATCAAAGCTATTGACTGATGAACACCAGTAAATATGCATTCCTAGGGACAAGATCTCCAGTGTCTTTTCCCTGGCTTCTCCTGGCAATAGTAAGAACTCCATGTACTTTAACAAAGCTGAAATGAGACTATTACAAGGAGATAATTAGTTGCCCTGTATTACTTTTAGGAGATGATTAGAGACCTCTAATATCCTCCAGAACAAAAATGCAGTGAATTCTCTCTAAGGAAAACCCATATTGTTCCCAAGCATTGTTTGCAGTGGTAAAATATCCAATCTACCCTTTTTTTCAGCAATTAAAAGGTGGATGGAGCTTTGCAAATTACAAACTGGGGGAGTTTCCATGGTCTGGCAGACTCCTGTAATAACTTCCAGACCATTTATGCACTTCAGATTTAAATAAAATATGAGTTACAACCCAACACCTGAGCACACACTGAACTTATTCTATACAAAATGAGAACTAAGAAGGCTTTTGGAGATGTAGACCTCAGTGAATAATTGCTAATATGTAGTTACACAATATTATTTATATAGTGCAGAGAACCTTTCAGAGAATTTTTTGCTATAAAGTAAAAGACTATATAAGAAAAACAGATAGGTGGAAGATTTAGTAACTCATTGGACTTTCATTTTTCAGAGTCCAAAATTTCTTGCTAAAAACATCATTCTTCTTGCTTTCAGGGAAAAAAAAAAATTCCTTCTTTACTTCTTAAATAAGATAGCCAGAAAAACAGATGAGGAATGGGAGAGGGGAAAAAAAAAGGCTTTTAAATGGATACTTCTGCCCTCTATAAAAGTTAGAAGGAATAAATTAAATAACCCAGAAAACTATCCAAGGAGAGAAAAGCCAAAGGGAAAATTGTTCTGTAGGGACTGAAGTCACACAGTGGTAAGAGCAGACTTACAGGGAAGGATCTGTTCACACACGTGAGATCATAGCTGTGCTTCCCTTGTCACCTGCTGCTCCAAAAAATTATTCTATTTACAAGAAATTTCAGTTGAGGAACATCAGGCTGGTAAATTTATTGTGCAAGAGTTTTATTTAATGCATAAACCTACTTGCATTCACCAAGGAAAGGAATGCTTTCCTGTCCTTTTAAACAAGCAGTAAAAACTCTAAAAGAGGAGTCATTACAATAAAAATATCGTGCAAATCCTCTCTAGCATGAACCTCTCTCACCTGCCCTATGGCTATTTCAGTGTCTATTAATCCTCATTTTTTTTCTAAAGACAATTATTTCAGCCTTCTGTCTGTTCAAACACAGGGTTAGGACACGTGTGAGAAAGAAATAGGAGTTATCAAGAGAAACGTTGCAGAAGAAAATCCTAAATCTGCTGCTGTGTTTTATTTCCTCCTGCTTCAGTAATACTGGTGGTGACAGGGAATTGAAACAGTGAGGGAAGTGTGGAGGGGAACCTTGGAAGGACCCCAAACGAAACAGGGCTCCTGTCTGACAGCCATTTGGCATGGGGGGGTGCTGAGGAATGAAGAGGTTCTCAGAAATATGATTTTTTAGAAAATAAAAGACAATCACTGAGTAAAGCAGTGCCAGAAATCAAAAGTAGTGTCATTATTTTGGTAAGAGCTATACAATGTAAAAGGGAAAAATAAGATGCTAGTTTAAGCATCAAATAATTTTGTGTTTCTACTGTCTGGTTCTCTCTCTCCAGTTTGTTCTTCTACTTTTGGAAGAAACAGGCATCTTTCTACACTTATCATTCCCCTTATAATTACTGAGTCACATGAATCAAAGCAACAAAATTTATAAGGCGACAAGAATCTGTGAATTTATAGCACAAATAAGTAATTTAATAAGTAAAAAAGAGGAAAACTTCCTTTTTCAAAAAAGTCACAAAACTTCTATTTAACTGTCTCCTAACGAAAATATCACAGGTTCTCCTTTTGGTTCTTCACCACAGCAACTTTAGCTGTAAAAGTCAAAGATTTCATGTATGAAACCACTTCCAACGCTACAGAAAGTTCCCTGACCCTAAAGATGGACCTGATCCCACACACCCATGGCAGGAAAAGCTTCCAGTGATCCACGTGGCCTTCACTCACACAGCCACAGCCAGCACACCACCCCAGGAGTGCTCACTTTTTGGTGCCTGCCCATAAATCCGAGGTAACAGCAAGGATGGCCCAGAACTGGCTCCGTGTGGGAATCCCAAGGTCACTTCCCAGCTCTCCCAGCTGGGATGACCAAGTGCACTTCCAGCACAATTTTGTGGACCTGCTCATCCTCTACTTTTTAGAAATACTTTAAAATAAACTTCATTTCAGCTGTTTAAGCCTAATAAAAATACAGCAGTAGTAATTCATTAGCTGTCACTTCCCTGGAAGTAATTCTCACAAAAAGTCAAATTTAAGATGCTCTGCAAATGAATTCTTTCTGCCTTGATGGTCTTATTATTTCAAAATTTAAATTACATATTCAGAGATGCTCAGCGCTGCACACCTTGGATCCAAGGCACGAGGGCAGAGGAAGTCAAATGCAGTGATAAAAAAAAATCCAACAGAAAATCAAGTCCAGCTGTCAATACTTTTCAATAGAGATTTACATCAAACCACTTTAAACTTTCATAATTCTTCAAGCACTCTGTTATAAATCAGTTCAAAATGTATTCCTAGTCAAGTCTCCTTTTCCTATAACATTTGATGCATTTGTTGGATGAATCTCAGAAATTATTTACATGAATACTCCACAAGTGTGAAACTGAAGGTAGAAGAATACAGAGTGCCCTAAAACTGCCAAATACCATCCAGGTGAGTATTTGGCCATGATGTTTTCTCCTGGTAGAACAGGAAACATTTTGTTAGACAGTATTAGATGAGAATGAACTCTTTAGGTTGTCAGATCACTTCTCTCAGCTTTTACCAGACTATAAACGGGTTGGTATAAACAGATTTGGATTCTGGGGTGGTGAACAGAAAAAAGATTTCCAGTGCCAGTCCACACTGTGGAGTTCACCTGATTTCCCAGACTGATTTAGAGGGAAGCTCAGGTGAGAGCTTTTGAGGGCTGGGAGAAACTTTTATGGTTTTGACTTAGTTCCTGCAGCCAGAATTCCAGAATGGGTTGGTTTTGTGTTACAGTTTTTAAATGAAACCAGTGAGAATCTGCAGAAAACTAGTGAGAACTGTTTTGTTGTCCAGTAAAACCGTAATTTAAGGGAGGAAAAACCCGAACCTGACCCAAATCACATTTGTTCACTGCGAGCAACAGAGCTGGGTGGGGAATGATGCTCCTGGCACCTCTCCAGGTGCACGTCCCCAGTAGATTTGTATCTGTCATATGCCAGTGAAACAGCAAATGAGGATTGTGTCTATTTATCTGAGATATCTCTATGGTACCATAAAGGCACAGCTTGAGAAGAAGCATCTTTTTAAATCAGGAGGGAGTTAGTTTATTCTTGTGTAAAGGAGAGTCTCCCGTTCTGCCCCTACCTCAGCAGTCATTGCAGTAAAAGCATATCCTAAAATATTCCTTGCATCTCTGTAGGTTTCTTGAAATAAGAGGATTCTTTAGCACAAGGCAATATATCCTTTGGAAATGAAGTCAGCTTCAGATATGAGATAGTGGGGCCTGATGGGACGAGTTTCATCAGTTCAGAGTCCCATTTATTTCTCCTGAAATATGATGCCACCAGGTACTGCACCTGCTCCTTGCATGTTGATAAACTGTTTAGCATTGCATGCGTAGGCAGGAATATTTACTATTTCTGGTGTTAGGGAAATAGGAGGGGGCAAGCAGCTTGTTCAACTAACAGCAGCTTCTTTGTGATATCTCAGTGTCTTCCAAATGCAGGGCCCCTGTTGTATCAAAATTACATGTTGAGCAGGTGATCTTTCTGGGCTTCTATTCAAAAAGCTTCTTCAAATAAATTAGTAGGTATTTCTGTTAATATAATTAAGACAAAAGAGATGCAAAGTTATCCCTACTGCAGCCTTGAAATTCTTTTTCCGTTCCATTTTGGCAAAATCCCCACTTCTTTCTGTAGGAGACCAAGCTTGGAGAGTAAAGATAGCTTATTTTGCATGCACATCTCTGGAGGGAGGCAAAGAGTTGGGTTCAGGTGGATAAATTGTCAACTTTCATGTCTGACAGATCATTTAATGCACAGTGAAACAACCACTGTGGCTATTCCTTGCTGCTAAATATATCAGCAAATGCTGTCTGTGGCAGAGGAGCAGTGAAGAAACACACACAGTGCGGGCAGATGCCCACAGTGCATTAAAAAGAAAT
Organism: Tichodroma muraria; assembly: GCA_013390105.1. Classification (NCBI taxonomy): domain Eukaryota; kingdom Metazoa; phylum Chordata; class Aves; order Passeriformes; family Sittidae; genus Tichodroma; species Tichodroma muraria. Next base: position 27,817 of record WAAG01033109.1, read on the forward strand.
CTGTGTCCTCTTAGATTTAAGGAAACAACTGTATTTACATGATTTACTGTAATTTACCTGATCTTTAGCAAGTTCTATCCTAATAAAGCTCATACAATAACAGATGCATATCTTTTCTTTTTCATGCTTTAAGAGTCCATTTAGCTGTTGAATGAAGGGAAGAGCACTTAGAGGAGCAGTCACTGATGACAGACTATTGTTAAAAAGCCATCATATATTCAGATCCATCTGGTGCTATCCTGGGAGCAGCGTGTTACAAACTAATAAAAGAACTGCAGAGGTAGGGAAACCAGCTCAGGCAATATGAAAAAAAAAAAAAATAAATAAGGCCATTTGTTTAATATGCAGAAGAATTACGTTATTCTATGTCACGGAAAACACTTTTAAAAACACCATTTTGGCAAAACGATCTTGATTCCAAAAGGCTAGAGTCACATCCAGATTCATACCAGTAATTGTCTAAATATTCTATAAATAATGATTACAAAAATATCTGCTAGACGATGCTCAGACGTTTCTGAAAGGTGAGAATAAGCCTGAAATATGTTTTCACATTTCTGAAATGTAAGACAATAATAAAAGTGATATAAATATGGAGTTAGTCATATTATTAGGACAATGAATACATTAAAAATATTCTGACTGGTTATAATCATTTATTCATCCTATCATCTGTTAAATACTACTTAACTTTTTAACACTTCCTTAGCCCTTCTAGCGCAGCGCTAGAAAGGGATCACAGAAGATAGGAGTCCATTCAGTTTTGTTGCTTTTTCTGTGCTGCTGGCAGGCAGGAGCACCAATTCTGTCTGGATTTGTGTGAAGCATTTGCCACCCTCCCTCAGGGCATCCTTGTCTCTGAACTGAGCAGACACCAGACCCAGCAATGGGCCCCGGCAGCCCAGAAAGCCAAAGGGACGTGGAGGGAACCAAAACCAGCGAGAGCAGCAGGGTGAGGAGGGGGAGATCGCTCTCCACTCTGCTCTCAGAGTGTCACACCCCACCTGGAGCCCTGAGCAGCCCTGGGGACACGGATGGAGCAGGTCTGGAGAATGTCACCAAGGTGCTCCGAGGGCTGCAGCACCTCTGCCCTGCCCTGGGAGAGCTGGGGGTTTACTCCTGGAGGAGAGAAAAAGCTGGGGAGGTCCTTGAGCCCCTTCCAGGGCCTCAAGGGGCTCTGAGAGAGCTGGAGAGGGGCTCGGGAAAAGAGATGGAAGGATAGGACACAGGGAATGGTTTTAAACTGCCAGAGGGCAGGGATGGATGGGATACTGGGAATACTGGGAAGGAATTCCTAGTTGTGAGGTTGCTAAGGCCCTGGCACAGGGTGCCCAGAGAAGCTGTGGCTGCCCCTGGATTCCTGGAAATGTCCGAGGCCAGGCTGGACAGGACTTGGAGCACCCTGGGATAGTGGAGGGTGCCCCTGCCCATGGCAAGGCATGGCACTGGATGGGCTTTAAGGTCTCTTCCATCCCAAACCATTCTATGGTAATTTTAACCGTTCCTATAAATCACTTCATAAATGTTTTTTCCCTAGCTCCAAGTTTTCCCAGCCACAAGCACTTATTCCTCTCAGTGAAGAGAAGCAATCATGGAGAAAACACACAGCAAAATGTGAACCCAGCCGTGTAAAGCTTTGTTTTCCTGGCGTTTGTTTGAATGGTTTATATTTAATTGATGAATCCCAGGGTGTGTGTCTGAATGACTTTCAGCTCCCCAGTGCCTCAATCAGCGCAGTGCAGACACACAAACCACGGGTGGGCTTCCTCACACTGCTCTGCTGATGGAGCTTCCCTCTTCATCTTAAATGACCACCTGAGCTGAATGTGATAGACATTTTTATCTGGGAGCTTATGCAGTCTTTGGCCTTTTCTGAGGCAGGCTGGTTGTCTCCTCCCTATGCATCACACACAAAGAGCAAAAGTTCAGAGTGTAATTTTTATTTATTTGGTTTCCCTTTTGGGTTTGTTTTTTGTTGGTTTTTTTTTTGGGGGGGGGGAAGTTGTTTTTTTGGGGGTTTTTTTGGTTTTTTTTTTTACTGATTAAAGACAGTGAAAAAAAAATTATATCTTCGTATCTGAGCTCCAAGAAAGAGAAATTCTAAACACGAAATATACAATATAAATATCAAAGGCTACAGATGTTTGCTGCCAAGACATATGGGTGATAGAAAAAAAGCAAAATTGCATTAACACATTTTATATGTAACTCTTCCTTTTAAATATGGTCTTACTGCAAAATACACAAGGGCATTTGTGTTAGATACTGAGACATATGGTTGGAACAAAAATATAAATCCATTAACAGATTCTGTATGCAATTTCACTCTTTTCAAATGATCTCACCTGAAAACAAGCTATCTTTCCTTTATTCCTTTCAGAGCAGTGATCAGAAGGAAAGAGATTCATTAATAGACCCATTAACATCAACAGGCAGGGAATGCAATCATCAGTGTCATGGCTCAGGTGTTTTGTGAGTGCAGCTGTAGGATCAAATCATATCACACTAATGTAAATTGCAATGAAGCTTTCCACTGGATTTTCCTTTTATTTGAGTGTTAAACCTGTTTTGTCACAGATCTATGAAGGACACTGACAATAGTAAACTAACCTTCATTATCCTCATCATCTTCCCCTCCCCTTTTTTTTTTTAATCACAAATCCAGCTGCCATAGCCTGTTTGCTGCAGGTTACCTGTCCCGGCAGAACGGATTCTTTACAGTCAGAGCTGTACAAAAGGCATCTGACAGAAATATTAACTACTGGGGATTTTCTAGCACAGCCTCAGGTGATGAGTCAACAGTGACACCCCCCAAAAAAATCCCAAAACCAAAAACCACGGAAGAAAATATTAGGTCCTTATCTATTTGCAAAGAGCATTCTAAAAACAAAATGATAAAAAATGTTTCCTAACTAACTTCAGAGTGAAATCTCACAATTTTATGTTTAGAAAGGTATTGAATATTTCTGGCCTAGTAGACTTGGTGCTGGTTTCTGTGCTTGCTATTGGACTAAAAGCTATTTTATGCAATCACAAATTAATAAGGAGAATCATATTATTTAAGATGATATCTAAGTATGCATATTCTAGAGTAAAACTTGAAGGAAAAACATTAGAAAGAGCCACATTTGGAGTAATTGTTATTATATTTATATTGCAATTTAACAAAAACTTCGAATAATTCCAGAAACAATCTGGTCTGCGACAAAATTTTCTCCCCCTTATTCTGATTTTTCACCTGCAGTCCAAAATTTCAGATACTCTTGGTGGTAGCTCCAATAGGAATTGATATTAAACTTGCTCCCAGTACTTAAAAAAGTATCTTAAGTTTCACTTGGTGTAATGTGAAAACTCATATCAAAGTGCCTGAGCACCCTTGAAGTTTAAATGACCTCATTTACACACATCTTGTTCTGACAGAATTATATATTATCATTCTGTCCCATAGGGAGAAAGTAGCTCACAATTTTGTCACTTGTGTATATCAAATTAGCATACCAAAGGTTTACTCACGGCGTGAAAACAGCCTCCTGTGTTTTTAGACCCTTCTGTTGAATGCTAAGTGTCTCCATAAATTGTTACCTGTACCCTACCATTTACCTGGCAATGAATCAACAGTTTAAAATTCTTGAGGTACAACACCATGAGCTGTCTTGAGTGACTACCTTGGCACATGGTATGCAAGAGTTCACAAATCTGAAAATTCAGCATTCCCTTCAGCGTCAAAGAAAAATTCAGGTGTCCTGAGAATGATTGAGCTGAGGAAATTCAGAAGTGTTTCATACTTTTAATCAGAGATCTGGACTGGGAGAAGCCTGCACTGAGCTGAACCAAAACATGGCTCAAAAAGGCTCAGAGAAATGCAATTTTTTGCAGGAATTCATCAGTAATAAGGGTTATAGAAGGAAGGCCTGTGCGTTTGGCAGCAGGGATTTAAGGGGATCAGATGGACACTGCAGCATCCCTGGCTCCAATCTCCTCTGACAACCAGACAACTTCAGCAGGGCAGTGCTGGGAGCAAAACTCTGCACGCTACTCAGGCAGCAAGAAAAACAAATGCTAGCACAAAAATGCTGCAGAAGGTGAGAAAGACTGGAAACATTCCAAGAAATCTTCTGAAAACACACTGGTAAGGAAAAGGAAAAGCACCAACTCTAACACAAAAAGCTTTGTGGGTTGTGAAGGAACAGTTTCCTTAACAGAGATAAAGCAGTAGAGAAAAACCACCCACGAGCAACAGCCAAACCTCACCTTCAAATGGAACTTGGGAGGGTGAACAAATGGCCTGTATTTATTTAGGATCTCAGAGGAAGTCTGGAGCAATTTCAGGTTCACAATACCATTTATCAGCACCATCTGAGGGGAGAAATTCTCAATCAGAACAGCTTTCCATCACTGAAATCATGCTCCAGCATCTAGGGCATTCTCCAAGCACCTTTTCACACTCTAAGCACCATGAAAGATTCTGGAAGTTCCTTCTGGGCAGAGGTTGTGTCTCAAATTATATTAACAGCACAAAACCAAAATACTAGAATTCTACAACCAGATATGATGGTTTATATTATTGAAGATGTATGAAAATCATCCTTCCCTTTTATTGCTCTAACCAATAAATTCATGACCAGTTGGGCCAAAATGTATCCTTAAAACATAAGAAATGCATTGGTGAATTTTCAGTGAGGTTCCTCTCAAACTTTGCACCTGCCTTCTTCAGAAAAAGGGGGGTTATCTGTTAAACTTTCAGACACAAGGTTCTAGAAGTTTGTTTAAAATTAGAGAGACAAGAGACAAGTTGAAATTCCCAGCTGAAGAGGAGGCTGTGTGGCCTGTGCTGCTGGAAATGCTCTCTCTATTGGCCCTGTGCAATCACTGCCCACTCAGCACACACAGCCTGGGACCAGCACCTTGCGCAGTCAGGGGCTGAAATCACCCAGGGAATAAGAGCATGGAAAAGCTGTGTGGCCCTCTGTTGAGGGGAGGGAGTAGAGAGCATAAGCCTCAGCTCATAATTAACTAATTTTTCACTAGTTCCTATTGTCTCATCATTTTCTTCACTCTTCTTTTCCCCCAGTAACTATTAGCAGAGATATTAAGTGAAGAAACATTAAGCTAAATTGACCTTACACTAATTAAAATAATCTTTTTATTAATGCACAGACTTAGGGGACAAACCCTGTATTTCAGTGTGAAAGCTATTGGACAAAAATATGCAAAACTGTCATAAAGGTAACTTCAATAGTAACAAAGAGTTTAAGGAACATGTAGCACTCTAAGTACAGGTCAAATCCACATTCGAGTGAGAAGGGTTTAGCCTAAATTCTTAAAAATGTGGCATAGCAATGTGTTGGCTATTTCACAGCAGCAATTCCAAAAGCACAAGGGCATGTGAGAACCTGCAGAAATGGTCTTTGCTTGTTTGATGCAACACTTCCAGTAAACTCTCCTGGAAATGTCAGGCACTGCCAGCATTTAATGTGTGTTTTTTCTCACTGGAGCGCAGCTGTGAGAAAGAAGAGCTCCTTCCTTTCACATCTGGAACTCACTGACAGACAGACTCATTCCTCTTGGAAGCAGTACCAGGTTCTGGCTCTTCTGGAGAATATTTGCCAATCACTGGGTTAAAATGCCCCACTCACAACTTTCATCCCTCCTGGGTTTTGCCTTGCCTGTTGTTGTCTCCAGATCTCAAACAGGAGTGCCTGAGTCTCTCAGCTGGGAAGTCTGGTTTTGCTTTAAGTCAAATTATCTCCTAAGAGTACTATTACTAGCCTCAGCTTTCTTGAGTCAGACTCAGGAACGATACAAAACACGATTTTTCCTGTGTTCATGGAATTATTGAGGAATATGCATTTTCCTTTGCTAGGGTAGATGAAGCCCTGCACACAATCCAGATCCTTTTCTCCTGTTATTCTCACAGAGAGGCACTGGGACGCACCCACAGATGTACCTTCGGAGTTTTTAGCTAAAAGTTGGAATAGAATGGCTCATCGTTCCACCCATGAAATAAAAAAAAGTGTTCATTTGGAAGTTAAAAAAAAAAAAAAATCAAATACAACTTATTTCCCATGAAAACTGCCCCCAAAGCTTAGTGCTTTGGCATTAGTGAGTGACATTCTTACATGTGAAATTAAAATCAATTTTTATAAAGTGCCTGTATTGAATTAAAATGAACTTTCAAAGGAGCTGTCTGCTTTGGAATGATGTGAAATATGAATTTGTCTTTGAGCATAAGAGATTCTGAGCTCGACCATCTCTTATGTCTCTCTTGCTATGGCAAAGTCAAGTTTAATTTTTTTACTTCTGAGTGATAGAATGCTTTTTTTTTTTTTTTTTTATTTATTTCTGGGAGGGGGATANTTTTTTTTTTTTAATGCATTGCTGAGAGCGTGATAGCAAATGAAAATATATGAGTGAGAAAGGAGAGATAAAGAAATACAATATAATCCTGAAATAGCAACATGTGACCAATAGAAACTGTGGCCATGTCAGCACCATGACCAATATTTCTTCACAAATGTGGGGTTTGCATCCTTCAGGACAAGTCTTGCACCACCTTTGCCAGCTCAGAGGGATTATTTTTCTCTTCTGAAAACAGGAGAGAAGGAAAAGGTTGGTCTGGCAGTGACAGTGCAGGCCAGGCTTTCAGAAAGGCTTCATGTATTAAAAAAAATTTCTTTGTTAAAAAGTCAGATTCTGTGTCTCTTTTCTCTAACCACAAATTCTGCCCAACATTTTTCTCAATGTTTTCAGCAGAAATAACCATCTAATAGCACATAACATGACAGAGCTCAGACTCCAGGAAGAGCTGCTAGCATAAAATGAAGAGTAAGTAATCTTTTTCCTTTAAACAGAAAAGTTTGGTTCTGTGTTAAATACAAATCAAATATAAAATCTATTCTCAATTATAGATCAAATCCTAGACGAGGTTATTAATATGCCTATGGTATTGTTATAGCAATGTTTTGAGGTATAAATAATAGAAAAGCAATAATTCAGTGCAGGCTGAAATGATGAAAGCACTTTGCAAATCCTGGAAAAAGGCATCACAAGTTTCCCACAGGATCTGCTTTACACCAATTCCCCACGCTCAGACTTCTTCCAGGCTATCCCGAGTCACAGGAGGTCACCTACAGCTCTCTTGATGGAGGATATTGCCAAATAATTCTGCTTTATTCTGTCTGCATTCACTGAGAGCTTCAGCACTTCTGTCTCTCTCTGCAGAGCTTGATTTCAGAATTTGAAGCAGCCCTGCAGCCTGAGCACTCAGCACTGTGGCCTCCAGTCAGGAGCCTGCACCACTCCAGCACCTCCCCAGAGAAGACTTTAGGAGGAAGATCTGGATTAGCTTTTCTGGAGAAAACAGAGCAAAAAACCTCACAGAGGGTTTGGAGATTCTCTCTTGGTTCCCTCAATATCTTCCCACCTTTATAAACCACAGCACAGTCGCACCCAGGGAAGTGGCACTGAGCTGCACTCATTCCTGATTGCTCTTCCCCTCTTCATTCTCACAAATGGAATAATTGCAATATCAGAAAGGAGCAACCTCATTAGCTGAAAAACACTGCAGCAAGGCTTGGTGGACTTACCACGTCAACACATTTTTTAAAGGGTGTGCAGCAACATATCTGTGTTTAAAATGAATTGACTTTGATACCATGTAACCAAGGAAACAGTGTCAAAAATAGATAAAATCATGCTTGATCCAAAACATCTAAAGTTCAGGGGTTTTGTTTTAAATAATCATATTTATACACATGCCTTCAATGCAGGCAATGCAAAATAAAAGCAGTGCAGCAACAAATGCAAAGTGCTGACCCGTTTCTGGTGTTCTAGGAGAGACAGCTCATACCACAAACACATAAACACTGCTTAGTTTGTGTTGTTCTCTGGCCACTCTGGGAAGTGTAAAAAACAGGCCTAAAATACCCTGACAACAACTAAAGTCACCTCAACGCTTGAATTAAGTCACTTTTGGAATAAACCTTTCCTTGGGAGGTTCCTGGGCTTTGCATAGGAAGAGGTGAAGCTTCCAGGGATGGAGCCTTTACATCAACTCTGGGTCTCACAGGTGTGAACATCAGATTTATTTTAACGTTTGCACAATAATGAATTTAAAATATAGCTTTAAAAAGGCTTCTCTGTTTTCCTGAGTGTTCCAAGGCTTCCCACCTCCTTAGGCCATGGATATGGATCTGCTTTTATTTAGCATAAGAAACAAGTCACCAGTGTGGGGTCAATACCATTGACTACAGAGAGGAATTTCAAAAATCTATAAAGGAAAATGGAACACTATTTAGGAGAAAGGCACTCCAAAATCTGATTTAACAAAAATACCAGTGTTTAGAAGGCTCAGGATCACCTAATACTTCTCAAGGTAATATTTAAAAAATCGAATCTTAAAGAATTTTTTACCTTAACATTGGTAACCATTGGGTAACAACCAAATGGAGTAAACAACCAATAGTTTAAATGTTTTTACAGCAAATATGCAAACAGAAAAGGAAGTATGGCTTCTAAGTAATGATTAAATGCAGAGCTTTTGCCTATCCTGGCAAAAATAGGTAAAACATGTTTAAGAAGACATTTTAAGAATTTTGAACACAACATTCTGTGTTAAAACCTTCCAGCAAGCTGCCAAAATTAAAAGATGAATGATAGTAGAGTTCTTTGTTTAAGGCTTTCAGGGAAAATGAGACATTGCCACAGCCTAAGGACAACACTGTCTAAGATGGGAATAACTTCTCATTTGTGCCCTTGGAATTCATTATTTGCTATTTAGGGTAAAAAAGTCTGCAGAGAAGATTCTGACTTGTTCCAGGCCAATAAACAGTTAAAAAAATCTCTTTTCTGGGGTGATTCCAGCAGTGGCCTTTGGTGCTCTTCAACAGCACGTGAAGCTGTTTCCAGGAAAGGGAAAAAGTTTTGAGGTTTGCCAGTTTTAAAAGCAAGTTTGTTAGCAAAGGTCAATGCAAGTCTAATCACTACTTAATTATTTTAATCTCTTCATTGAAAGTGAAAACAAAGGGAGGATTTTTACCTTCTATAACATGCTCATTAAAGACTCATAAATAATTAAATCCAAAGAAGTTGAGTTTATAGACTGTTGCAGATGTGATAATGGAAATGAAAGAATAGAAAATGCTTCTTTTGCTCACTCAAATCCAGTAGCAGCATTTGTGTGGCATTTATATTTACTTTTAGTATTTATAGCTGACATCATAGTTACAAAAATGTGTGGGTAGAAGTTTTTCTCCATTTCAGTTCCCAGTGTTTNTTTCTCCATTTCAGTTCCCAGTGTTTAGTTTCTAAAGTAATAAAAGCAAATTCTGAAAAAAAATTCAACTTTGTAGCTGTCTGAAACTTAAAATATGGCTCTCTAAAATTCATATACACAAGGCAGATCTTGTTCTATTTTCCTTCCCTCAGAAAATTCTGATAATTTTCTCAGCCCTGCTTCTCCATATGATTTGGATTTTTCTAAAAAATTATTAAGCTACCAGTTTTAAATAACCATAATTTAATGTCCCTATTCTCATCTTAGAAAACTGTATAGTGCAGCAACAGTCATGACATGGACAAATATTTTATAGCTAATTGCAAATGCATATTTTGCACAGCAAATTAGAAACCAATTTATCCCTGGATATTTACAGGTAATGTTATCCCTCTTATTTCTTCCCAGTGAGCACAGGTCTCAATTCATTAAAGAAAAGACAGGATCTGTTCTTAAAACGGATTTACGGAGAGAAGAAATGCATCCCAATTATGTTTTTTATTTTTTTGGCCATTCTAGATCATCACATTCCCCGGTTATGATCTATTGCTGTAGCTCACAGCAAGCCAAGAATAATATTTCATAAGATAGGAAGTTCACCACACAATATTTTAGGTAACATTGCTCTTTTCATACACTCAGCTGATTTGTTCAGACATTTGTTCAGACAAATTCAGGAGGGCTGGCAGGGCTAAACTCCTTTTCTAAGTGCAATGCCATGGATGTATTGATAGTTTTGCCTTTTTAGCTTTAAAGTGATTAAAAATAAAAAGGAATATGTTAAAAAAGTTAACCAATTATTTTTATTTGCCATACTTAAAAGCAATTATCCAGCTTTTCATCAAGGCTGCTGTGGGATTGAGATGCAGACTGGAAACTTTTGCCTCCAAGTTCCCACTGCTGCTGAATTTCAAGCAGTTACCCTGGATATTCTGAGCCAGCCCTGGCAGCAGTGGCAGAGGAAATG
>WAAG01033113.1:0-59071 GCA_013390105.1 Tichodroma muraria
AGGTGTTCCTGCCCATGGCAGAGTGATGGAACTCAATGAGACTTAAATTCCTTCCAAACCAAATGTATCTTGTTTGAACACTGGAGACAGGTTTCTCTACCACCCATAACAGCTTTTCTGTTGGGTTTTCTTTTCTCCTGCTTCTTTACCTGAACAAAGTGCCTGCCTTTGAATAATTCATTGATGAGGTTTGTACCACTTTGTTCACAAAATCGCAGTGGGGAACAGTGCTTTTCATTAAATAGTAATTTGTCAGCTCCTCTGTGTCATGGAGTCTTGCTCTGCTTGCTCCCTTGACAAAAACCTGCCAGGCAGTGAAGAGCAGCACACCCCACGGGCTGATGAAATGAGGGGATGGGAGGGTGCTGGGGCAGCACTCCCTCACCCAGCTTGGGAAATGTCTGCATTTGAGATGAAGCGTTGTGATCCTTCAGTGTCGCAGGAGCAGGGTGCCTCCAGTGCTCCAGATCTCCGTTCCTCTCCACAAAATCATCGTGGAGGTGACCAGCCCAGGTTTAGGTAAATAACCTTGACCTGCTGCAGTTAAGGCAGGTGAATCCTGCCACAATTTGCTAAATCAAGGAGGGAGAAAGGTGTTCTTCTTATGAGTGGACTGAGATTGTGAATAATCATCCTGCTTGTGCTCCAGATGTCTCATGCAAGGTAATAGCCAAATATTTAGACACCTAATTTATAAGCAGGGAATAGGCCATCTTCCTCTTGTGACATACTAGGAAGAATTAGTCATTTATATTCACATCACATTGAAGAAGCAGTGGTGGAAGGCATCACGAACAGTAAGCTGGAATGGATTACTGAGATCTCTATTAGCATGTTAACATTTATTTAAAATACATAGTTGGCAAACCTGATGGTCATGAAAATTGCTAATAATATGAGACATGAACAGACACAGAAGCTTAATCATAAAAAATGAACTATTAGTGTTGTCCTGATTTTTTTAACCCTTTTATATTGTTGATAAAAAATAACTAATGTTTCAGACAGATCACTGCTTGGCCAAAAACTTTTGCCTCTAATTTATTATGGCAAGACATCAACACGTTAAATATGTGCCTTCACTTTCCATGCTGCCTTCCTCACAAACATCAAAATGGATGCATTTTGATCAAGCAAGGAAATCAAGCTCTTTACTCAGCAGCAAGGGGGGAGAGAAATTTGCCATTTCCTGTTCTGACTCCTGAAACTTCTTATCATTGACACTTCTTTAATGTGGAGTAATTTGAGTTTCTCTTTTAGCTTCAAAGATAGATGGAAGGGAGATTTCGATTTGGATTGCTTGCAGGAGGGCTGTAGTTGGATTGGGAAGAACTTATAACTGCTTGGAAAAAGCAAAACCTTCCTCCGTGGCCTGGCCCTCAGCATACTGTCTTACTGCTCACCAGTGAAGAGGAAAACTACTTTTTATTCATCGTGGCACAAAAGAACAATGCAAATGTGGTTGAAGGTGGAAGTGGGAGAAGGGATTGATTATCTTGAGGCAATAAATATCACTGATACAGCCCAGTTGCACTATTAAGTGGTGTGGAAGGACAGGAAAATAAATTCAAAGGAACTAAAGCTCTACAAACACTTCTCTCAGCATGGTAAGACAACAAATGAGTGGTGCACCTCTCAGCAGGGATGTTTATATGGTACATCAGCTCAGATTTTATAGGTATTCATAAATGAACTTCAATATGCTTCTTGATCAGTGCCACTGTCTATAACAGTCCAGTATCATTAACATACATGATGGATTTTTAAGGTCATAGGGCTACTTTGCACATGTGAACCAAGTCCTCATGTCTCAGTTTTGGTGCTTGCATGATTCCTCTGCAGTCCTTCAGACACACAGCCCTCTAGTTTCTAATACAGCACCTTCACACATAAGCAACTGTGTTTGGAAAGCAGGATGTCTTCCAAGGTGGAAGTTGGATTTAAAGGAAGCTCTTTGATATGAAGTTTCCAAAAGCCCTCTCAGTGATGCTGACAACAACTCACACATTCAAAATCCCATCTGAGAAACCCAGAGGCTGTGTTGTCTGAAGAGCAGGACTCAGCACTGCTGAAGAGGATGAGGACCTTTCAGATTTATGTGCTCTGTTAATGCAACCTTTCAGATTTATGTGCTCTGTTTTACGCCCCTCACTCTGAGCCCGTGAAACTTTAGGTGCAGGAAGGAGCACTCACCCTTTTGGTGTAGTCCATGGCCTTCAGGATGGAGAGGTTCAGCATCTCCAGGGAGGCCAAAACATCTTCATAGTCTCCCATATGGTCAGCAAAATAGTCTGGGAAGAACAAGAGAACAAGATGGGAATATGTTAATGTAACTTGAAGCTACTTGGCACAACAAGTGTCAAGGTGGTAACATAAACCTGAGAGGATGGTTCCAGGGGTATTTTTATATTCTATATCCTCTGCAAAAGTCACATTTTGTCCTGCAGGGATGGGAAGGGTGTGATTCCCATGAAGTTTGGGACCACTGCAAAAAAGGAGATGCAAAACCCAGTAGCTCCCATTGAAAATAGCTCATCAGGTTCTTTATTTCTGTGCCTACTCCTGCATCTGATTGTATTATGTAAATAATACATTTGATTGATTGTATATGGTCTCTCTTCCTCCTACTGCTGGCATGGAGGAAGAAGTCTCAAAAGGAGAATCCCCTTTCTGTTCCCTTGACATTCTTTGCCACTCAAAGCATCCAAATACCTTCTAATTCACCCCAATTTATATGAGCTGAGACTGGCCTTGCACCTTTCCCTACATTCCTATCACATTTACACCTCAGCCCACAATCACAGGTTGAAAAAGCTTCTGAGAGTAAAATATGCCTTGAAAGGAAGAGAACAGAGCTGCAAGCTGGGCCCAGAATCACATGTTCTCCACAGAGAAAGAGCCACACTGTCTCTGTGCAATCCTTGTCCTTTTCCTGTTTCTGGTGATTGACACAGACTACAGCAAAAAGCTGTTCCTTAAAAGCTGTTTCCCAGCACTAGGACATGGAGTTTCACACTGAGGTGACATCTCTGTGGAGTGCAGGAAGACATAAACCTCAGGAAACAATCCCACTAATTAGGTTTTCTTGGCTTAATTAGAAGTGCCTGTAGCTATTTACAGTCTGAGAACATGTCCAAAGGGAAGAAGATTTTGGCAGAAACCGGAATGTCACAGCATGACTGACAGCAGCTGGTCCACGAAAAGTAAACAGCTTACTTTCATTGCAGTGTGTTTGTTTTTCCCTTCCTACTTGGGAAAGAAATTTTGAGCAGATTTGATAGGTTAAGACTTTTTCTAAGTCCTGAAATAAAAAGCTGGACCCATCCATTTCAGGAGAAATGAGCTGTTGTGGGCACAGCACAGCCCTTGAGACTGACCGAGGAGCACATGGGAGGAGAACAGGGTTGACTTTAATAAGGTATCCAGCTCTGCTGGTTTACTGTTATTTATCTATGTGAAGCTGCAGGGCTCAAGAAATAACTTTTAAGATGCTCTCAACATTTTATAACACACAACCCATTTCAAGAGAGACACCACAGCTCCCATTTAGACAAACTGAGGGTTTATGTTTAATACTTAGAAGAGAAGAAAGCAAATAAATCACAGGCAAGGGCATGTATTCAGCAGATACCAGATCTAGGCAGGAACTTGTGCTGATCGATCCTTTCTCTGGCTTCCCCCAGCTTTCCCCAGGAGGTGATGGGTTTATCTCCCTTCTCTCCTGGCAGCTTCACCCCTGGGAGAGGCAGTGAGATGGGATCACAGTGGGTGACAGCCATGTAATTTCCTGATTTTATCAGAGTGATGGAGAAAGCTGTGATGGGTCAAACAATGCCATTGTTACCCCTGGGTTTCCTGGCAAAATTGATGGTACAAGCTGTGGGGGTTTGATTTCTTGGGGCAGCTGGCAAGGAGACCTAATGCAGTAAGAATGGAGGGATGGGAACAAGCCCATCATATCCTCAGCAAACCGAAAGGATTTTATGGAAGTCTTCATTTCTTGCATGCCAAAACAAGGACAAGCAGGAATAACCATTGGAAAGGGGAAATGTTGCTTTTGCTGCCTGCTTGGATGCTCAAAATGGTGTGGGCAGGGGTTGAGTACACCAGGAGGAGAGAAACCCTGGACAATGTCCTGGTGCAAGCACACCCATGGACAGAGAAGTCTTTAAGGTATCAGGAATAAGGAGCAACTGCCTGGTGCTGGCACAGACACCCAGTAGCCCCATCTCTGTCTGCACAACCCACTCCCAGCCAGACTTCCAAAGGATGTAGTTAGTGGCAAAGTGATGAAGGTAAATGGTGAAGACCTGCTGAGGTGGCTTCATACGTTCTTCTGCATCCTGGCACAGGAGGGGAGGAGAAGAGATGGATGAGCTCTCTGCAAGACCACACACCTCTCTTCCCATCTCCTCCCAAAAAGCTGGGGTGCAGGAAACATTTCCCAATATCAAGCATCCGTAGAAAAATACACCTGAGTGAGCACCTGAATGTTCCAGCAGGAAACATTCCCTTTCTGGTCAAGGTGCAGGACAAAATATTATCACAGATTTTCTCTTCAGCCTTTAATTTTGGCAAGCTGTGGGAGGTACAGCAGAGGTAGTGCACCCCTCAGGCAGCCTGCTGGGAAACATGAAGGCTGGCCTAGGGAGAAACACGTTACAGGTACTGCAGAGGATGCGGGTTTATTGAGCTTCAGAGCGAAGCTGGACGCCACGACATCTTCAGAAATGGATCCCCAGCCTGTTATTGAACAGGAGCCATGTGCTTTGCTTAGCTCTGACCCCATTTGCATTGCAAGAAAATGAAAAAAGCTCTGCCAATTTTCCTGTGGAATAAGGAGCAGGGCAGCAGCAGGGCTGAGATCCCCCAGCTCCGCAGCACTGCAATCTGTACTGGGTTTCATGCAACCTTCGAAGGC
Source organism: Tichodroma muraria (assembly GCA_013390105.1). NCBI lineage: Eukaryota > Metazoa > Chordata > Aves > Passeriformes > Sittidae > Tichodroma > Tichodroma muraria. The sequence goes on from WAAG01033113.1 coordinate 4,922, forward strand.
CCTCATGCACACAATGATTGCTTTTGCCCGAAAGGAGGGACTGCACTCACCACACAGCTCCTTGGTGTCCACATTGCTGGAAGAGGGGGAGAACGAGGCAGGGGAGGAAGCAGGAAAAAAGAAAGAGAGAGAAAGAAAGAGAACTTTAATGTAAAGGACAGATAAAGGCTACAGTTAGAATTCCCACAGGCTTAACTCCAGATGCCCTCCTGCAACATCACCTGGCCCCTCGGCATCCCCCAGCCACCAGTGGGGACAGCCCGTGGAGAAGTGAAGGGTTGGTGTCACTCAAGGCATCTTCAGCATCTGTGCAGCTGGAACAGGTTCACAAGTTATTTTGGATATTCCCTGAGAGGGAAATGGGTACTTGTACATCCCCCTGAGGGGGGACCTTTGCCCAAGGGGGACCCAGCACACCTGGCACATCAACTCCTCTGACTTCCTTACAAACATCCAGCTTGGCAACACCCTGGTGAGACACTTGATATGGCACAGGAATGTGTTTGTTCCCATTTACTCAGAATAAAAATTTGCAAAATATACTTTTCTCGATGGACCAATTCTCCTAATTCTGCCCTTATGAAGCAGCTCTTGCCTGGGACTCCCTCCAGACAAAATTGCACAATTACTTCTTAACACGTGAACATTTAGTTTACGTAACAACATCTCCACAGACAACCTGCTTGGGAAATAAAGATTGCTGCTAATCTCTTTGTGCCTCCTATTCCCACACAGTCATTACTGCCATTCAAGGACTGGAATGATCCCTGAATAGAATTATATTTTATCTATCCATTTATATCCTGGGAAGTTATTTCTTTAACTAAACTCATCTCTGCTCTGCCTAACCTGCCAGCATAAGTGGATTAGGGCTTTCACTGACAGCATCCTCCTGCAGCCCTGCCTCGATGCCCAGATCAAGGCAAACACAAATGTCTCGAGCTGGTGAGGGGCTGCCTGGCAGAAGCGAGCCACCTTCCCGTCTCCTGCTGAAAAAGCACGTGTTCTGAGTCTCACCCCCTTGGGGTAAGTGGCGCCTGCCGTGGTGTGAAGAAGTCCCCCCGTGGTGCCGGACAGCGGCTGCTGCGGCCAGCGGGGCGGCCAGCACTCGCCCCTCTCCGCAACGTGAGCTTTTGCACTGCTTTGCCTTCATTCTCTTGGAGACCTCATCTTCCTCAAACCCTGCAATTACTTCCCCGAGTCCTACAAAACCCGCTGTGGGGATGCCGTGGGCTCGGCTTCCCCGGCTGGCTGCTCTCTGGCCGGACCCAGCGAACACACGGACCCAGAGCCGCGCCTGATCGCCGGGGCTCGGGCCCGCAGCGCTTTGGCGGGAGCGATGACCAGCGCGGAGTCTGCAGCGCAGGGCACAGACGGCCAGCTGAGACCCCCAGCAGATGCATTCCCAACACGGGCACAGCCCCGTGCCAGCCCCAGCGCCGTGGCTGGCTGCTCACCAAAGCCCTCTCCAGCACGCAGCCCGGGAAATCAAATGCTGCTTTCGGGCACGCGTAAGAGTAGTTTTGACATCAGCATCACCCACGAAGTGTTCCGATAATATTTTTCAGAAGAACAGTTATTGTTTATAAACACCTACTGACGTGGTTATGGGTTTGCAGCTAGGGCATGCTACTGAGAAAAAAAATCTGCTGCTGTATTCTGTGTGATTCTGCATTGTAATAATCGATCTGCTGCTGCCAAAATTGGTCTTTTATTTCCTCACATCTTGCCGTTGTATGATTTAACTTAATTGTGCTTGAATGTTAACTCGGCTGAGAAGTTGCTTTTAATTTTAAGCCATCTTGCCTTCAGAGCAAGCCTAATGAAAGAAATTACTGAAGTCACAAGCTTCAAGAACTTAATAAAATAATATGATAATGTTCAGATGAAAAACTAAGGAGAAATCAATGGGTACTTGAGCAGGGTGTTTCCTTCCCCCAGGAGTTTGCCTGCTGGGAACACCACTGACACAGAGCCACGTCCCCTCCACTCCTACAGGGGGGTTCTGGCCTAGCTTGGGAGCTGCACAGCAAAAGCCATGTGCAATAGCCAGCTACAAAACAATCTACAAGCTGGTCTGGTGGTTTAATACTTTAGTAATTAAGCCCCACCGTGGGTTATGCCAGTAGGGATTTTCATTGTGCAGATTTTCAGGATCTGGGGCTCAGGCTGGGTGAAATGGGAGGTGACAGCCCCTGAGGAGCTCCTTGTCATCCCTGACCCTTCATCCCAGAGCTTCCCTTCAGAGGATGTTTTTGGAGCAATCACGTATCAGAAATCCCTTCAGCAGAAAAACATTTGGGTGAGCATTCGTTACCAGGTTTTTTTCAGATGCCAAACATTTAACACTCCTGTGCACAGCAATAAGCTAAAAGGAAAAATCGTGACAAGTTGTTCTCATGTTTTCAGGAAAAATAGTAAAAAAGTCTTTCAAGTACGAGAGCACTTGGCGGTGAATTAGCTTTTGATTTTTATTACATTAATAATATGACGGATTCAAGAGCTTATTGAAGCCATAACCCAACTAACTAAGCAAAATATAACAAAGCTTAAGTAGAAATGAAGGAATAATTAAAGATTTCTGTGCCATACAATTTTTTCTGCACAGTAGAGACCACATCTATCTGATCTTGTTCCAAAACAAAAGTCTTTCTTTCAAAGGAGAAAAAAAAAATCAAGGAAATCCAAGTCTTTTTGCAAATTCAGGCCTTTTCTCTGTTTTCCAACCAATGAGGCTGTAGCATGGAGCAGCACAGACCTGCATCCCCAGTCTTGCTGGAGGTGTGGACCCTTTGAGAATACTTTCTAAGACAAAGATATACTTTGGAGATTTGCCATTTGGGACCTAATTGCTGCAACAGAACTAGGAGGCAAACACAAGAGCTCAGATTTCAACCCAGATCTCCTTCTGAAAAGGCAGAGCCGAGGCCATGGACTACTTTGGCCACAAAAAAGGACTGTTTATTGCTCTCCACTCCCATTTAAAGACACTGGGACCATTTGACCAGAGAAACATATTGGCAATAGAGAAATAGTTTTCTCTCCTGATTCACGTCCAACTATTCCAAAGAAAAAAGAAAAGACCTCTAAGCATGATACTCCTCCCGTGTATGTGGGAGTTAAAAGAGCAATGACCATGCTGCTAGAGCATCCCCTCAGCGGGCTTAATTAAGTGAACTTGTCCCGAGAGTAATTACTGACACATGACTCGTACACCAAGAGGCTGCCCAGAGTAATGGCTGTGCCTCCTGCATACTCCAGAAAGGAAAACATTTCTCCCCACAAAGCCCCACACAGTGTTAAATTGTGGTTTGATGAGCACCTGAGCTAATGTGGATCCCTGGGAAGTCACATCTCTCTTGCTGTGTCCTTGATTGCAGATTGTCCATGGACAGGCTTTTATCAGAGCTGTCCTGCCCTGACTCTGCTGCTTTTCCATCAGTTTATATGCTTTTTCTGTTTCTGGAAATGCCTTTCTTGAAACATGCTGCTGTCTTTGAGACTTTATCCCCGGGAAGAAGGCACCATCAGACAGAAGACCTGTTGCATCAGGGTGTCCAACAGCCCAGGGGTTATGGCCTCAAGCTGAGCATCCCAGCAGCCAGACTTCTGGGGGGTGATGGTACCACGCAACCTCCAGGTCCTGGGTCAGAACCCCCAGCTCATTGATCCAGATCAGCCTAACACTTTGTTAAAGCAAATCAGTGTTTTCCACCAGGGAAAAAAAAATTCTGGAGATTCCCCATGTTGATGATTTGCATTAGCTCTTAATAAATGAGCCCAGGGGAGCTCAGCACAGGAGGGAACAGCCCAGAGAACATCCCAGGAGGTTGAAGCATGGCAAAGTCAGGGGTGTTCTGGTCCAGTGCTGCTGCTGACCTGCAGAGGTTCCTTCCAACAAACACAGCCAGGAGTCTGCAATCCAGCCTGTCTCCCTCTCTTTCCCAGCATCTCCCTGCCTCCCTAAGGCAAGGCTGATGGCCTCTGACTTGCTGTCATTAACATATCTTTCCAGACTTCAGCTAAAGAGAGGAGAGGTAAAGTTATCTCAGAATGAAAAAGATAATGTGGAGGAGCAGAGCATGAAATTCCCTTCCTGGGTTTCAGCTTAGCCAAAGGAAAGGTGTCCCAGGCACTCCCAAGGGGCAGTACAACCAAAAACATAATGGGAATTCAGAAGTTGCAAATACATCAAAGTCTCATCTTCACGTTTCTCATGCAAATATCTGCCTGGATGTGCTGCTCAAATGCTGCTCAGTGCCCGATCAGCTTCAGCTGAACATAATAACCCTTTTCCTTGGGCAGATGAAAGGTTTGCATCAGCAGCCACATGGCTTAGTCACTTCACCAGCACAGAAAATGGAGGTTTTTTCCCCTGAAATCACGTTCTACTTTTATTTCCATCTTTTATTCACAGCTTTGGGTTTGCTACAAGGCTTCAAAGGAGCACGGAAACAAATTATCCTCTAGCATTAGCCACCTGCAGAACTCATTTTCATTTAGGAAAGACTAAAAAACAACAAGTGCAGCTGGAAAGTACTATTATATCTGATAATAAGGGTTCTAGTCCCATCAGCAACAGTGCTGTGTTATCTCTACACCTCAGAAGTGGCAAATATGCATCCAGATGCCTACTAAGGGGTCACAGATGGTCACTTCTGATCATTAGTTTCTGAACTCAATGAAACATTTTTTACACAAACCCCAGACTGAGAGAAATTATTCCAGGCAGAACAAGAGAAGTACCAAATACTGGATGCCAGCCAGGAGCTGAATAATTCTAAAGAATTAAACAAATTTCCAAGCCCATCATTGTGATGAATCCTGGTAAATCCTTCGCAAGACCTATCCAGGCACCGCCCCTTTACCCACCTGCTTGCTTAAGAAATGAACCCAAACCACTCTTATGTTATTACTTCAGAAAGGACTTCCAAAATCTGGTGTGCCACATGCAAAGGAACAGCAGAAACCATATGCCAAGGCTGTCCACAACCAGAAGGGCATCCAGCCACCTGCAGCTTCAAATGACACAGGTAGAAAAGGATTCAGAACATGTGTCAGTTTTGGCTTTAATTTCTTTAGCTGTGGCAAGCTGGCAGTCGGGCTCTGGTGCCCCCCTGGCTTTACTTTAACGGATGATCTTTATCTGCTGCCAAAAGTCCCTGTTTCTTGCACGACATAAATTTGTGGTGTGCTTCAGCTGGAGTAATTCTAAGGTGCACATACTGGTACAGGCACAATTGCCCTGCTCCCTGTTCAGTACAAGAATAAAGAGAGTGAGCAGTGAGCATGAAATAATCCAGCAGGTGTTTGCTTTTTCCAGTGGGGAAGAAAGTACCACATATGGAGAGCCATGGGGCATGAGCTGACACAGGGTTCATCCTGACAGAGATTTCTCCCAAAATCCATATTATATGAAAGAGGAAAAGTTTTGTAGAGTGCATATAGATCACCACCTAAATGGGACATGTCCAGCACTGAAGCACAATGATTCAGATTAAAAGATCTGTGGAGAACAGCTCCCATGGGGGCTCCTGAAGGGGAGAAAAATGCTGCTTTCTCCTCTTTGCTTTTTCTAAAGGAAAACTAATAACTTTATCCTTCCCTTGGCATGTGCTCCATCATTGAGCACCTGGTGAGCACAGTAGGGGCCTCTGAAAGCCCAGCAACAAAACATGTTTTTCTCCAAAGCCCTGCTCATAGAGAAAAAAAAAAAAAATAGGGATAAAGAATTGCCCAGAAACAGAGAGAAGCAAAAGGAGGATTTTGTATGAAGTTTTCACATATTAATTTTGTATTACAGTCTCATGACCTGTGGTGCAGGATTGGGGTTTATAACACATTCTATGTACTTTGAGAGATGGTCTCTTTCCTCCTACTTGCCCTTGCTATCAACAGGATATTCACTCATCAGTTGGAAGGCTAAAGTCTAGTGCCCCCCCAAGGATATTCTGCTCACCTAAACCTGGGGTTTGGCTTCTTCCTGCTCCTTGCACATCTTTCCTTGGGATTTAGGCAGATGATGACCAAGATAGGGACAGTTTTGCTTCTTTTCACACACACCATGTGACACTTGTGGCTCTCTGCTCACCAAGATGGAAGGTGAGCAGCACTGGGGCTGCACAGCACACCTGCATTCAGGCCCACTGGATAGTCATGTTTCAGTATGTAATATAGTTTAGTAGTAATATTTTCACATGGTTTTCTCTGAAGCTCCCTGCCTTTTTAAGCCATCTGAGTTCTCATTAGCACAGATGCTGCCCAGATTCAGTTTCCAAACCACACGCCCACGTTCACTGGAAATGCTGGTGCCCAAAGCTGTGAGCTCTGCACCGTGTGCTTTCCTCTGGAGCACCAGGGCAGCAGAGTCCTCATTAAAAACCAGTAATCTGGAAAACACTGATTTTTCAAGGTAAACTGAACTGACCTTCTATACAAACAAGCACAGTAAATCTGGTAGGCTCAGGATAAAACACGCTCCTTTAGGCTGTTCCCTCCCCGCACGACAAGACCCTGTGAGCTGCTGCAGAGTCACACAGGGAGTCCACAGTGGACTTGCTGTGCCTGTAGAAGCACAGAGAGAAACCAGGAGGTCTCAGTTCCCTGCAGGCTGGGCTCCCCTTGCCCAAGACAGACAAAAAACATCTCAGGTAGCCATGTCTGTGGTTCCAGCATCACCAAAGACGCTCTTTTAAGTGACCTTCTGTTACCATGAGGAAGATCAGCAGAAGACCTTTACTTCCTTCTCCCCCTCCTTGATGTGGAAGCCCGATGGCAGATCCCTGAGTGTGTCTGGTGGCTCTCCCAGGGACAGTCACACCCTTAGCAAAGTGCCTCAGCACCCTACAGCCACTGCTCAGCCCAGCCTGCAGCGTTTACAGGCAGAGCTGCCCACTGGCACCCTTCCCACCGTGCCAGAGCCCGAGCTTAGCTCAGAACAGCTTTCAGACACCCATGCTAAGGTGCCCGTGCTACAAATCCTGCGCCAGATCTGATTGCAAAAGAAAAGGAGAGGGAAAGAAAAGGGTGGTTACCACTGAAAACTGACTCCTAATTGATACGTCATGAGGGTGAACACCCCCAGATGGGTGGCACACATCCAGAAATGCCTGGACTTGCTCCAAAAAGCCTGTGATACTGGAGTGCAGATGCCCTGCAAAAGGGCAGTTGCCATAGCACTCCCCATGAGCAGTAATTAGGGATGTGATGGGAAAATCTCTCCTCTAGCCAGTGACCTGCAATACAGCTGCTTTTAACATGTATCAGCAATAAACATTGTAAAGATGACATGAGGAGGCTACTGAACTTGCTAAATACAATCCCTGAAGTCCCAAACCATCCAAGTGCAGATATGGATACAGCAGCTGAAGGACCCTCTGCCCACTGAGACCTCATTAGCTCAGCTGGTCTGAGCATGGTGCTGATAACACCAAGCTTGTGAGTTTGATCCCCAAAGGGACCATTCACATGCTGGTCTTTTTGGATTCACCCCTGCCTTTCCTGGCAAGAGCCCCTTACCTCCACCACAGTTTTACACTCATCACAATCTTCAAGGAAAGGGTTTTGGTGTGGATTTTCCCGGCTTTGAAAAATGGGGAAACTCTCCTGCAATGACAGTCCATGCTCTCTCAGAGGCTCCCAGGAGTCACCCTGATGGCCCCCGTGGAACATGGACCATGTCCCTGCTCCCCTCCCCACAGGGAGGGCAGGGAGTGCCCGGGGGTGAGGAGCAAAGAGCACCAGGTCCGTTCACACACTGTGCTTGGTTTGCCTGTGATGTGCTAACAGGAACACTCACTCCTGCTTTTGCTTGTGCAGCTGATACAGCCAGCATGGGCACTTTGTCAGGGGGAGGGGGAGGATTAAACACTGCTTTTTGCAGCACAACTTATTTAATTTCCTTTCAGGGACTCAATATTTACCATAAGGATGGAGACCATCACAACAATAACACATTATTTGCTAGTTTCTCATTTTCAAAGACTGCTACTGTATTTCAAGGCTGGTTCAGCTCCTCACTCCCTTGGCATACTGATGCATTCTGCAGCCACAGACACTTGTGAAACACTGGTAATAGCTAAGCCAAGCCTCCATGTAACCCAATTTCCTCTGTACAGCCACAGGTAGATGTCAGAAATAGCACAGTGAAGACCCCGGTTGCCTCTAGACCATCCTCAGAAAAGTGCCAAGCTTCAAACCATACCCGACACAGACCAGATGCTTTCTTTCATCAGTAGTTTTCAAGACAACCAAAACAACATTTTCTATGTGGTGAAGTGTTTGACAGAACAAAACACCCAGCTCTAATTACCAGGGGCAGCAGGAAAAGTGACTGAATATGGATAAAAATGAAACAGTGGTCTGGATGCTGTTGAAAAACATGCTCAAAGCTCTCACTAGTTAAAAGAGAAATAAATGTCACTTTTAAAAAAAGGCAGGAGCAATAAACTGGCACCTGTGAAGTACCAGGCATTTGTTAGTTCATTCCTCAGCTCTGCAATGTGGCACTGCAGGCTGCCAATCGGTGCCACACCCTCCTCCTCTGCCACACGGCTCCGGGACTGGAGTTCGGGCTCTGTGATGAACCAGGCTCAGCATCCGTGAGGCACTGCCCTTCCTGCCCTATGGCTTCCAGAAAACAACATCCAAACCGCAGCATAAAGGGGCAGTTTCCCGCAGGGGGCTGATCATGACCCCAAACCCCCAGGCTCTGGGGAGTGCAGGAGAAGCCCAAGGCAGAGCAGCCCCGCTGCTGCCCATGGTGGGGCACCACAGCCTCCTGCCACTCCACGGTGGGCAAGGGCAGGGCTTTCCCCCTTCCGTATCCAGTCGGGGCCACCCAGGATCTGTTTGTGAAGAGCAAACATTGGCGGAGCTGTTTCTGCCCAAGGAAGAAAATTTTGGGTGATTAAGGCAATGTCCTCTTGGATCATTCCTTGTACCTTGTAAAACCATTTCATGGTTTATTGTCACAGTTGGCCAGAGCCTCTAGCCACTCACTCACAAAAGAAGAACCTCTTGAAAAGCTCACAAAAACTCGGAACAAGATGATAACACAAAAAATCTCCTGCTAACAGCACAGTTAACATCCTGAAAAATACATCAATGCAGCACACTAATTTACTAAGCTTAATCAAACAGTTTCTAAGCATAGTCACCACCTTAAGTAAAACATTTAGTACAATATGAAACATTTTCAAGTCTCTGCATGTGCCAAATTCCTAATAAATTACATCAAAACCCTCTTTTTTTTTTTTTTTTTTATGGATGACTTTTTCTTGAAAAATATCACTCTGCCCACAAGTGGATCAAAGAAAATAGAAGGCAGGTTTAATTACAGCCTACAAGTAACTTAGCTGCTAGGAGGGATGGCACTTCCAAACTTATTAAATTGATGATTACTGTATTGATTATATTCATCGCCTGGCGGTGCCAGGCAAAACTGGGACTGTAGTCCTTGGAAGGATGGGCTGGACACGTCATGGTCAGCACAGAGGCAACACAGGCAAATTCTTTGCTGTCAGGGTCCCCAGCACTCCACTTTGGAAACATAGCACGATTTTCTGTGATATTATCATCACGCTGCATTGAGGTAGCTGATTATTTAATTTTGACATCCTGCTGCCCTGCAGTGTCTTCAGCCCGCATCCTGCAGCACAGCCTGCTTGCAAGCCCTGCTCTCCATCTCCCGTATGCACTTCGGGAGCATACACACATACGAGTAAATACAGCAGTTAACGGAGCATCGGTTTTGCTGTCAGGCTCGTTCAGAGGGATCAGCCTCGAGACAGACTTGTAAATGCCAGCTGTTCTCGGTGCACTTGGGCTGCCGTGAGCGTAAACTCTTTTACAGGGATAGTTGCAGTAACTGTTTCGGTTTTGTGCAATATGGATTCCCTATTTGCAGGAAAATACAAAATAAGCAACGGGAAGGAAAGGAACGGTTTCAGCCTACGCCGCTCATTCACAAAAATCACGGCGCAGCCCTCCTGCTGCGGAGCGCTCAGCAAAGCGCTTTAAAACCCAAAGAAACAGAAAGCTGTCCGGAAGGGCTCCCACCCGCTGCTCAGCAGCCCACGGAGCGCTCGCTCCGGCCCNGTAAGTGTTCGTAACACGGACTGGAGCCCGCTGCCTGCGTTTCAGAGAGGTTCCGTGCTGGAGCCTGCGGAGTTACCCAGAGAAGAGCCTGTCCACCAGCCTGGCTGACCTCGCTCCCCCCGTGCCGGGTGCTGCTGTCCTGCCCTGCCCGGGCAAGAGAGCCAAGGGGTGCTGTGATTCTTCACCTCCACGGGGACACCATACCGCCACGAATGCCTCTGGCTTGCAGCAAAGCTGCGCTTCAGCTGTTTTTTCAAACACTTCCTTCCACTTGTTGGCCCTCTCCTTTACATCAAAAGAAGTCATCTATCCACGTTTTTAAGCTCTCGCTGTTTCTTTTAGCTCAGTTTTGAAAGTAAACCAAAACCAAAGGAATAAATTTTTTTGGAGGGAGGAGAGGATCTCTCATGTTTTTGTGCACAAACTGTCAACATTCTAAAACAGTCAGAAATGGCCTTGTTTTGATGAGTGAATATTTAACATTTTGCCTATTTCCACTTGATATGGAAGCCTGGGCTAATCCAATTTCTATTTGTAATCTCTGCTATACTGAACTGCAAGAGAGAGGGCTTGTTCAGAGCTCAGCTGAATGGGCTGCTAATTGTCAGAAAGAAATAACAAGATATTGAGAGTATGAGGTAAAATTAAATAAGCCTTCTCCTCCTTTTAGATTTTGCAGGTATCTTGTTTATTACCAAAGTTGTATGTAGGAGAGGAAGAAATCAGAGCAGGAAATGTGCAGGTTTGGATATGTAACACACAACTGGCAGGGAACAAATAAAAGAATAGTAAAGTAAGAAATCCCTGGACCCTGTTGCTGTATTTTCCCCAATATCTTTGTTTCTCATGAATGCTTTTCCTCTGCCATTGAAAAATTATCTAAGAAACCTCCTCCCAAATCCAGTCCCAAGGCAGACATCTTGCTCTGCCCACAAAAGGGCAGCTGGACACGTCTGCTGCTTAATGCTTGTCCCCTAAGCACATTTACCCTGAAAAAAACCCTGATAAATTTGCAAGATTGGAGCTGCAAGCAAAGTCTACAATCTCCTTGAATGCCTCAAACATGACTCAAACACAAGTGACTGGTTAGAATTAAATATCTCACTTCTATGGTTTTAATGCAGGAACTTGGTATCTTTCCATTCCCTAGAAGAGAAAACTGGAGATGCAGAATGGCCCTGCACAATCCAAAAAATAAGGTGCTGAGCCCCTTTCCCAGCTGGAAAAGTCTCTGATGTGGTATTTCTTCACTCCATTTGCACAGATAAACCCTCCCCAATCCTTGCACTCTGCAGTAAACACCAGCCTGCTGCTCCCAGAGCCAATCTGCCTCAGTGCAAGACAGGCTCTCTCCAGGGGCCCAGCAGAGAGCCTGCCTGGGAAAACACTTGGGAAATAGGATTAGAAATAGAAAAATGTTCTCAAATGTTAGTTCAAACAAGATTCTGTGCAATTTTTCAGCTTTGTGTTTCTTGCAGTGACCTTCCCACTGGGTGATTTGTTTTTAAAGCCCCTTTTCTTTGGGAAGCCTGAGACGTTCTGTGTCTCTATCAGCACCCAGATGCTGAGCACCAGCCTTGGCACCAAATATTTCTTCACTTAAATAAAAAATAGAGCACAGTATAGTTTAAATTACATGTTTAGAGAAGAATAAGCTAGGACTCAAAAACATCTTCCACATAAACAAAATCCACCAAATACCCATGCTCTTGAGAGCCAGAAATTAGAGCAAGACATGTAATTTTTGTGCAATCATTTTGTCCCTTTCAGAAGAGACAAGAACTGTCTCTTGAATCAGTTAATCAAAATCTTGGCTGATTAAACCATCCATAGTTTATTTCCCTGGGAGTTAATTGAGAATATTCCATATTCAGAAATGAAGCTGGTTTCAATGGGCACAGCCATCTCAGTAGTGCAGGCTTCAGACAAACCCAGCACTCCTCTGAATCAGGTTTGCAATGCAAATAGCCAAGATTAGGGAGGAGGGAAAAAAAACAACAGGAAAAAAGTACTTAATCATAATCATCATTGTTCTTGCTCAAGAAGTAGGAGCACTTTCTGTTCAAATTTGAGAGGACTGGACTGCAGAAACAGAGAGAAAAGCAGAGACAGCAGAACACTGCTCCTGAAGTCTCCCTATACACAGGGGATCCTCTCAGATGGAGATGTCTCACAGCAAAGAACAACAGACCTGGGGTGGGTAGTGGGAAGGCAAAGCACCTCACAGTAGTGCCTGGAGGGACTGTGACATCCAAACAAAGCAGTAACAACTGACCTTTTCCACTGGAGGAAAATAAGGACTGGAGCAAAAGGACAGCAGGCTGCTGTCCAGAAGGTACTGAAGGTGTCCAGGTCTGGAGCAAGTCTGTGTGGCAACTGATGATGTAAATAAAAGCAGGGGCCATCCAAAGCTCCCACGCTGTCCTCACTGGCACTGTGGGGCCCTCAAAGTGCTGGAGCTGAATGCACTGCTGGAAGCAGCACAGCTGTGTTGGCAGAGTGCTCTTGGGCCTGACATGCTCTGCTCCACTGTGGGACTAATTAGTGCAGGCAGAGAAGCTCATCAGGATCATTACCTGCTTCTGAGGTGGCCCTGCACCTGTTCCCCCAGCTCTGGAACTGAATGAGCTGGTAGCTACCCTGACCATACCCTGCATCTCTGCACCCTGGAGTGACCCCACATTACTGTGGTTTATAATAGATCTCCCTTGGTACCTGAGCAGCTGAGGGGTCAGAGGAGGAAGGTGGCTTCCTATTCTCAAGAAGGATGTTGTTCAGCACCCCAAAGGCTTGGGGTCAGATCAGTTTTCCCCTCCAACCCCAGCAATCACCCCTCTGGACCACACCCTGCCCCAGGTCAGTGCCTCCAAGGATGGGAGGTGGCACTGGCAGGTGCAGTATAGGCTGGAGAACTCAAGAGGCTTCAGTTTTTCATTTGTCACAATCCTCTGGCTAAAGTGACAGTCTGGGGAAGCTGCAAAGGCTTCTGAGAAGCTTCTGTTAATTATCCTACATGCACACTCCAGCCTTTTCTAGTGTTTGCCACTGGAGAGAAGAGCTCATTTAGACCTGGGAGAGGGGGAGAATAAAGCCATTAAAAGAATAGCTGTAAGCCTAGAGAAGAGATAACAAATGACAGAGCAGCAGAATGCTAATGCCATGTCCTTGTCTCCTTGTGAATGGACCTGTACAGCTCATCTGAGCAGTCCTGCTCCAGTGAGCAGATCTCTCCCCAAAGGATTGTCCTCTGCAGCTATGAAAAATGTACAAGATAGAAAAGGAATTTTTAAAATCCCCTGCAAGGACTACACTTGTTCAGTCAACAGTCACGTCTGACATCCCTGTGCTTTCCCAAGGGCTGAGGGGTGCTTCTTCCTTCCAAGGGGATGCAGAGTGGGAGTTAGTGCCAGCCCAGGGAGCTGGCAGAAAATGGGAGCTGTGAGTCATACAAAGCAAGCTTTGTCCAATATCACAGTAATACCTTTAAAGGGTTTCCTCTGTTCTTTTATGACCCTAAAACTTGTTTGACTTGACATCTGCAGTGACTTATTCCTTTTAAAATTGATACGTCTTGTTAGAAAAAGTAAGAAAGCGTGTAGACAACTCTGCAAATATAACTGGATTTCCCAGGTAACCATTAATCCAATATTTTCTAAAGCCCATTTCTACCACTACACGAAAAGTATATATTTGGTTATGTGTGTCCATACATCACATGCACATGTATTGAACATTATTTGTGCTGTGTCAGTAACCTTGGTACTAATAGTAACATATCATTATCTCTCCAGTAATCTCCAGGCAGCTCCCCAAGGAGCACTGCTGAAACCTCCTGAGACAACAGCTAAAACCAGTGGTGAAAAACTACCCAGCAATGTCTTGTTCTTGCCCCCCAGATGTAGAGAAGAGAGCAGACAGTGTGAGCAACAGAGAACAAAATGCTACTTTTTGGTTGTTTTTAAGTAACAGCAGCTTTACGAATATAATTTTGCCCAAAAAATGCCAAGAGAAGCACATGGCACATTTTGCATGTTCCTGCTGCCAGATGAATTATTTGGTGATGATGAAATCTACAGCACAGTTCTTGCATGGAGATACCTGTTAATAAAACCTGGGGTGGGCGTTTGAAGCCCATGACCAGCATCCCACACCTAGGGTGCCCTAGAGAGTCTTCCCAGGAAGTCAAGAAGAATGGAAAAAGCTCATTAATGCCACTGGGGTTTTTTTGAGTCTCCCTTTTCAGTTCAGCACGCTCCTAAGTGCACCCTACTGCCAGTGGGGTCCCTCTGGGCTCTGGGATAGAAGCACAGACTCCTCCAGCCACAGCACTTCAGGACTGACTCTCAGAGTCAGGAGTAGCACAGCTACTCCTTCATCCACAGCCCACCTCATCCTCCCACTCCTCTGCCCAGCTTTGCTCTTTTCCACTGTCTCCCCAGATAATCCCAGTCGAGAAACTAGTACAGACATTAATTTTATCTACTCCAGTAAGGCAGCTCTCTGATTCTAAAAATACTTCAGGAAATTGAATCAACATTTTGTAATTGGCTCGTAGTAGCAATTACTAATAATCAGCAGGAACATAATTTTCTTCGTTTTCTACTCTTGCTGTGATGTAATCTCAATAGCAAACTTGGTTTTGCACACTAAACAAACACAATGGCCAGCATGAGAAAAATGGGGAGATAAAGCAGAGTATCCAAAAAATTAAAAATAAAGAAACTTCTATCAAATAGCAAAAAACTTTAATTCAATCAGCCTTTGGGAAAGATAAAGTTAATATTGTTCCTACATTCCCCTGTAAAATGGAAAAATGAAAGCTCCACTCCACTTCTCTTACTCAGTGGCAGCAACACTCAAGATTGCAGCCCCAGTGCCTGGAGGCAGCATTCCCCCTGCCCAGGCCCCTACAGAACTGCCAATTCACTGGGAGGGTAACAAAAGGCATGGCAAGGTGAAGAGCACACATGACTTGCACTTGAAGGACTGTACTGGACACAAGACTGCAGTCAAGCAAACTACTCAGTTCATAGTGAAAAACACTTTTGCAGAAGGAAGCCTGGCTCTGAATAGGTTTTCTGGAGACTGAGACAGCTCTTGCAGTTTAAAAACTAAGAATATTTTCCTTCCCCAACTTAATAAATTTGCTGTAGATGTCTATGCTCTCTAAATCAATAAACAAGTGCCAATTCATGCAAGGATTTAAATTGGAAGCGTGACCAACTCGTTGCTTTTCCTTCAGCCAAGAACAGCAGATGCTCTGCTGCTCTCTGCAAGTATCAGTCCCTAACAGGTATTGATGACTGGATCAAGCCAGCTTGGCTAAAGACAAATCCTGATGAAATGTGGGAGCTCTTGTCATGCTTGGAGCTGCTCAGCAAGACTCCTTGCCAGCAGCACTGTTGCATGGCATTTACAAACGGCACATTTTCTCTCTGTCCAGTTTAGAAGACATTCCTTACTAAGGCTTGGAGAAGCTGCAAATTCCCTACAATCCCCCAAGCAAAAATGGGCTGCAATCCAATTTCCCATTTCAAGGAGACCAGAAGAAACATCCCCACACTCACCCCCATGTGCCCTAGATTGCACATGAACCATCTGCATCCTCTCAAAGGCCAGGTGCTCACTGATAAGCTCAGGCAATGCCGTAAATTATTTCAGAACAGAGGCAAGTGAGCACCCAAGTCCCAAAATCTATTGAGAGCCCATCTAGAAGCATCATCTGGAGCTCAATAAATAGACCCAGAAAGCATCAGGCAGCAGCTATTCAGTGCCTGTGGAAGAAGAGCCTTTAGAGAGGATGGATCATTCCCAGATAGTTTAATAAGATCACTAAACTTTCTTTGGTTCAGGGAAAGTTAAATATCAGTATCATAAAGGTAAATATCTGGTCTTTGGTATTTTCAACTTTGGAATAAACTTTGAGAAAGGAGGACAATAAACACACATTAGAAAGACATGATTTTGAGAAACCTCTCATTTACTCTGCTCTTGGAAATTCTTCAGAGTCCCTGTACTGTGCTGATGAGTTTTACAGCTGCTGCTTTGGTGCCAGTGCCCTCCAGCACAGTCACTGCTTTCCAGGGGATCTTTTGGATGGGTGGCAAAAGTGCACCACTCACATGGGCAAAACTCCATCTCCCTTCTGCCAGAAGGCTTTATAATTAACCAGATTATTATTTTTTGATCACTTGCTTCAAGACTTCTCATTTGAAATTGGATTTTCTTTTCATCGGCTTTTTGGACAGATTTTTTTCTTTCCAGAGGAATAGGAGTCACACTGGAATATGACTCAAAGCTGGTTTTCATTTGTATTTTCAAATAGACAAAACCACTCAGGCTTTTGAAGAGAGATTCCTCTTGGAAAGGGAAAACCCACCAGTGGGTTGTGTCCTTTGTGCTGGTGCCCAGTGCTGCTGTTACCTACTGGCAGGGGGCTCCTGTTGGAGAACCATGGCTTTGGGCTGATCCCAAATGCTGCTGGCACCAGACACGGTCAGGGGGCTCACAAACACCTCAGACCCCACCAAAGGCAAAGACAGGCAGAGGGAGCACTGAGGGAGAGACAGCAAAGACAGAGGGGGGAAGGAAACATCAGCTGCTAACGAGTCCGTCAGATTAATTTGATAGCCTGACAGAGCTTGCAGAGCTTGGTACTCAGGGAGAGCAGTCAGGTGCCATGTTTAGCTTCAACTTTGATGTTATGTCAAACTAAAGGCATGCCTAGAGCCCTCCTCAGCCATCATTTTCCCCTGCTGCTGTTGTAGCCACGATGCTGACAGTGCAGGGCTGCTCTTGGGTCCAGCCCTCGCTGCCTTGGCCAGGCTTTGTGCGGCCAGAACGGCCACCCCGGGCTGTGGGGACCAGAGCAGAGGCAAAGCATCCACAACAGTGGCTGCAGGGCTTGGGAAGAACCTCACCTTGAAGATAAAGGGGCTCATTTCTTTAAGTGCTGGAACCATCATTGCTTTCCAGGGGATTTTTTGGATGGGAGGTGGAGTAGGCATGGTCCAGGTGCAGGGGATACAGAGACATCGTCAAGAGACAGGATAGGTCTGTGCTTAAAATGATTCACACTGCTGTCCTTTATAGCACAGCAAAGCTTTTAGATAAACTGAAAAAGTTAAAGAGGTATTTAAATGCCCCCATGGAACTAAGAATCATTTCAGATGCTGTAAAGGCCAGGTTGCACTACCAGAAATAGCCTGAAAAAAACACCAGGAGAAAAGAAGTCGTAATGACTGTCAGGCTGAGACACAAACCAAGCAGAAATGGAGATTTTGCAAAGTTTTGCAAAGCAAGTTGCGCTCCTGCAGTCTGTGCAGTGGTGAAGCACTGCTGCTGCACACCCCTGCCATGATCCAACGCTGTGTGAAATGGAAGGGTGTCAGCACATGGAACTTACTTAGTGTTGTCTGAGTCAATGGTATGAAAGAGCTTCTCAAGTTCTTCTTCGTTGAGTGTCCCATCAGAAAAGAAGGCCTGGAACTCCTCCAGGGACAGCTTCCCATCATCTGCAAACAGCAACACAGCTGCCATTAGGGAACAGCATAGTGAGGGGGGCAAGGCTGAAAACCAAGAGTTATTTACAGATTTAAAGATTCACACCAAAATGATCTCCAAGTGCTTCTGCAAAACTGGCCCTCAGCCAGTGCAGAGCTCACAGGCCTCAGGGGGGAACTCTGCAGCTCTGGCTGACCTAGGAGCAGATGAAAATGCTCCTGGGTATGGATGCACTGGCCATTGGCAACTAATTGGGCTACTAACCCAAAGCACGGCTCAAACCCAAGGAGGAAAATCTGATGAGCTTCATCCTGAAACTGAGTTACATTTAAGAAATTATGGAGCGTTTTGTCTGCCCTATGTTCAAATGATGCAGGACACTTATTAAGAGACATTTACTAGATAGGGAAAGACCCTGGGCTGCAATTATAACAGACCCAGCAGTATCTTTTGCCATCTCCATTCAGCTGCATCCTCTCCAGCACAGTTCATCTCCCTGCTCTGAACAGAACTGTTAAATGGAAGCTATTTCATTGATGTGGAAATCTGGCCATACATTTTCTATGTTATTTTATATATTGGTCCCAGTGTTAATTTAATTTACTGGGGCTACTACGGACTCCTTAAATGACCAAGAATAAGCAAGAAATTATCAAATTCATATACAAAGGGCTAAAAGAAGGACTCTCACAAATTTGACTGATGAAGTGACAAAGGCCTTACATTTAACTGATAAATCTGGAGCCTTTCTCTGTGCTCTGTGGACAGGAGCAGAGCTGGCTGTCAGAAAACTTCTGTGAAGTTCAGCAGTAAAGCAACAGGAGAGAGACAAAAGAAACTCTAAAGAAACTTTAATTTACAATTTCTTGTCCAGGGTTCTGACACCACACTCTGGTGTGCAGCAGTGCCGGGGGGGGAGGGAATAAATACCCCAGGTCACATATTATTTAAAATCTTTCCATTCATATCCACAGAAGACTCACAGACTGGAAATGCTGCCTACTTTGTGGTAGGAGAATGTATCATTTATTATTTAATCAAACCAATAATAAACCCTATTGTTTCTTTTTCAGGAAATGATGCTAGAGGAAAAAATTAGCCAACTCTCGACACACACGTCAATATTTCTTCCCCAAAGTAAGTCTGCTGCTCCTGAAACATACCTGCATTGCCAAATGCCAACCCAGTTTCCCTTGCCTGGCATAGACAAATTTAGAACAGTGATAAACTGAGTCTAAGATGCCAGTTTAATTGGCAATTATGAAAGGAGCACAGCAGGAGAACAGTCTACAGCAACACTGGGTGGAGAGGGCACAATTTCCAGAGCACCGCAATGGCTACAGACAGGGTCCAGCTGCCTTTATTGTTTTTCTGCATTCCTTCCTCAAAACGTGACCTTTTTGCAGCAGGCAGGGAGCAGAATACCAATGCACAGCTCAGAGGATGAGTCCCAAATCTGCTCTCTGTTTCTGATTACAGAACACTAAAGCACCTGTACCTCAGCAAGAACCTATTGCTTGAAGCATCCCACCAGTGTCACCTGGAGGTTCACCCAGTGGTGACATTCTGTCACTGAAGGAGATAAAAAGACTGTCCAGAGCAGGAGCCCCATCCACACCACTCATCTTCACCTCTCCAAGTTGCACAGCTGGGTGAGAAGCTTTTCTCCCTCAGTGCTCCTATTTATGCAGTATCCCAGCCAAGATCAAGGTTTGGTTTCTTCTGATCCTGACTAGCAATGAATGCACATCTTCAAGCACCAAGATCAAAAGGATGACAGCAGTTCTATCCCACACGGGCTAAACAATTCTTTATATATAGAACACTTTACCTGTAAACCATAAATCAGTGCTTGTTCACCTTCAAACTGTCCTTCCACGCAGAGGGCAGCAGAAATAAATTCCCAGGAAAGTCACATAAATCAACTAACTGGGAAAGAGAAACTGTAAAGTGAAGTGAATTTTTTTTAAGGAGAGTACTTTGATCTGAATTTACAGTTTGCTTAACTCTAAGAAACACAAAGGTGTTTCTAAGCTTAAGGCAAAAAATCCACAGCCTTTATCTAGTTTATATCTTATAACCTCTCTCTTTCATTTTGCTCTTGCTTGATTTGTTTTGCTCTGGGTTTTTTGAGGTGTTTTTTGTTTTTTTGGTTTTTTTTAGTAATGTGCTCCAGGATGCATTTCTGCTGCAGCCTCTGAAACATCTGTGTTTAAAATCTGTGCCAAAACAATGCTCTGACTCCTATCTCAGAGTCTCCAGAGAGAACAGGTAGATGATACCAACTACCATGACAGGTCAGATCATGCTGGAAATCAGCATGCAATGAATTTTGGTTGGCATTTAACAGCCTGAAGTAATAGAAAAACAGGATGATTTAAGGATTTTTCCTTCTAGAGGAAGGAGGAGGTGGCAGTGAATTTTATTTAGTTTTTATTGTCTGGAGACAGAACTGCTTGAATAAAAGCATTCTGACCCCACAGAATTTGAATAAAAGTACCAATTTTATTTGCAAGCAGTGCTCAGAACTTCCATCTCCCCCCCAACCACCAGCACCAAGTACCAGTCAGCTTAAAGCTGATCGTTATTTAATATAAACTGGAATAGTTGTCTGCAAACACACAAAGCAAAAACCTTTCTGTGTAACGAGATAATCCTTGAGCTGCATATCTATAATTGTGGAACAGCCTGAGAGCCTGGGTTTCTGGAGCCCAGCAGGCAAAGATGCCTTCAGGGAACTTCAGGGTGATAAGAGGAAGCAGACTGGGCTGGGATTTGCCAGTTCAAATTAAACTGTTAAAAAACCTTGGGTGAGGAGGATTGACCACAATGGTACCGACACCAGGTCCCCTGGCTGGCAGTCGCTGTGATAAGGAAGAACTGATGGGACACTGTGGTCCAGGAGGAGCCTTATCAGGACAGTCCCAGCTTTTTCTGACAGCATAAGTGTCTACACTCAGTAGAGAATGGATAAGACTTCCAGAAAGCAGCTTTTTGCAGAAAGCAGCTGGGTTCAAGAGGTACAAATTCTCCAAGGGGACAGGCAGAGCCTCAATTGGCTCAGCCTCACCCACACTCTGCCTTGTAGAGCTGCTCTGGGATCTATCAGCCCTTGGGAGCTACTTTTGACAGGAAGCATAATGGAAAAATTGAGATTCTTTACCAAATCTTACTAAAACAAATAAAACTTCCATCATTTTTAAGATCTAGAGATCTTGAAGAGATCTAGATCATAAAGATCTTAAGATCAAGAGATCTAGATCTACACAAATATTTGTGATGTTTTTATCCGGGCAAACATGCTAAAGGCAGGCAGCCTATTTCCACTGACTCCCTCCCTCCCCTTTAAACCCAGCACTTGAAGTTATCACCTAGCTGCCAGCAAGAGCAAGTGCCACTAACTAGAAATTGCCTCCCTTGCACTGATCGGCTGAGAAAAGAATCAGGGCAGAGCTATCCTGTCATCATTTCTTCCTGAGAGAGCAATCTTCATTTTACCCTAGCTTTTCAAAATAATTCAATCACAGGCAAAGACCAAAGCAAATTACCAGCCCAACAGAGTTATCAAAGTTAAAACTAACTGAAGAGAGAAGGACATAAGAGAGAGCATCAGAAAGCCCAACTGGGATGTTATTATATCTCCATTTGCCATCATGAAGATGTGGAGTCCAGAAGTGGCTTTTACACTTTCTAACTCACACAATCAAGCTGTTCTCACCTGCTAACATAGCCCAGGAAAAAATCAAACTGTGATCATAAATCGTCCAAAGTATAGGAAATCTGATGGCTGAGTTTCTGGAAATTCACTCAGTGATACAGATGGCTTAAAGCAGCTAAAAAATAAGGTCACTGTTCTGAGCCTGAGTTTGCTAAATCTGTTTTCAATTACATGAGGTTAAGACTGCTCATATACTTTCCAGATATATTATGAATATATTTTCTAGCTATTATTATGACTATACTTCATTACTTTCTTTTATTACTCTGTGAGTTCTAAAATGCTCTAAGCTCCTCTTACTTGCAAGTGCCCAACAGCTATGGGTAAGTAAATTGGATTTTATTGGGGCCTGTGAATAAAAATGATAACTCCATTTTTTTCTTCTTTCTTGGGGGTGTGCATGTGCAGATACATGAGCCAGCAAGAACAGGGACTGGCTTCCACCCTGAACACTTCATCCAGCCACCTCAGAAGCCAGGAGGAGCGACTTTATTAATTTAAACAAAGGGGAATATGGGCTTGAGCTTTCTATCCTGTGTTATTAGGGAAAATTACCTCCAGGCCCACAGATCTGATCTGTGATGA
The DNA here is from genome assembly GCA_013390105.1 of Tichodroma muraria. Taxonomy (NCBI): domain Eukaryota; kingdom Metazoa; phylum Chordata; class Aves; order Passeriformes; family Sittidae; genus Tichodroma; species Tichodroma muraria. The sequence continues at coordinate 26,826 of WAAG01033113.1, forward strand.
ACTTTTCCACTGGGCAAAGAAGGGCTGTGTCCTCTGCATCACCCAGCCCGCTCTGAAAATCATCTGCAGCTCCTCACCAGTGACTCAGGCACATAGCAGCCAGCAAGAAATTATCCACCCACTTCAATTCCAGCCTCACAGTGTTCTGTTGGGGGCCATTGCATTTAGCTGGAGGCAGGGCTGGTGATTCACCTCCAGACCTGGCTGAAGCTGCAGAGCACAGGAGCCCTGCAGGAGAGCACAGCCCACGTTTGGGGGTCTCTGCACAAGGACGGTGCCATTGCCACTGGAACGCAGCCCCTGCAAGTGCCTTTGCTAATGAGATGTAAAACACATCATTACAAGGAAATTACTACAATTACAGTAATTTTCTAGTGAAAGAAATTTACAGAATGACTCCAAAATTTTGAAACTTAACTAATGCCCAGCACAGCTGTTCTCACAAGGGTCAGTACCACGTCAAGTGATCTGTGCAGAACAACCCAAGAGAGAGATTGATGTTTCCAATATAGTGAATAATCTCTCTTTGAAACACTCCTGTGCATTTCTAATGCCATCTGGGAATGCTGGTGGGACCTACTGGGTGATGCTGGCACAGGAATGCAAGGACTGGCACAGTAGAAGACAGTTTCACACAAAAACCGAGGGACTGAGTTTCAGGAGCTGGGGTCTTGCTCACTCGACACATTGAAAAACACTCGATAAATGTTTTTCTGTGTAGTGGGCATGATCCCCTCCTTTGCCCTCGTGCCATGAGCACAGTTTTGAGGTGTGTCTTCCATCTTCTGCCAGTGACCTCACGGCAGCTCCTGTGGGCACAACCCACAGCGCTCCTCACCCTGGGGCAGGCTGGGCACACGCACCAAAGCTCCCTGGCAAATGCCACATGCACCTCTACTTCCAGCATCACCATCTTCTTTGTGCCATGTGTTACCAAAAACCTTTGGGATTTTTATCTTCCCAGAGCTCCTTTCCTTCCTGTGCCTGGATGGGGCCTTGGAGGAACATCGGATGCACAAAGCAAATGAAAGAACATCCCTGAGGAAGTCAGCCAATCTCCCTCCCTAGTCATTCACCCCAGGAATAAAGATCAGCTCTTCTTTGGGAATTTGGCTAACTTTTGTCTTCATCAAAGCACAGACTTCATCAAACACAATATTTAGCCAGTCTTACACTTCTCCTTTTTTCTCTGCAGCATAGGATGAAGTTCTGTGGTACAACTGAAACTGGGACATACCCAAAATCTGTGAATGGCGCTTGATAGAAGGACTGAGGATCCTTTTTGTGACTGGATTAGCCTTTTTATTTCCATTAAAATAGAGGAAAAGAGACTTTCGTTTCAAAATTACCACATCAGTCAGTATAAGATATTAAGGAATGACTTAAAGCCTGCTTCTTGTTTAGTGTGATGGGTAATGCTGCATGCCTCAAGCAGACAATGGCTGAGCATCTTCCCTGTAGGACTTGGACTGGAGAAAAACAGAATTTCCATTGTAGTTAGAAAACTGCACCTCATTCCCATCAGAAATAGCCTGGGCATTAAGCAGTGTCCATTAGCATGCCAGAATTTTCCCCAAGCTGCTCAGCTTTAATCATGAAATCAAGCCTTTTGTCATCCTAGAGTTAGAAGTAATTTTGAAATTATTTTTAATAGCAGCTATAGATAGTTATCAAATGTAAGCTGGTAGGTAGGGAGACAGGCAGGACTGATATAACACATTTTCTCTCACTATCTTTTGTGAAGACTCCACTTTTTTCCCACATAATTCTCACCCTGCTGTAATGACCTGATTTAAATGTGTGTGTGTGGGGGGGGTGGTGGTTTCTGTGCTCACCCATTATATTGAATTTGGATTTTTTATCACAGGTATCTAGGAATGCCTTCCAAAAAAATTCCTAGTTGTTTATAAATTAAGTGCTGGAATTGGACTTCCCCAGGGTGTAAATAGCCTGGCTGGGTTCAATGCAATTGCTGCTTAATAGAGGTTATAGCAAAAATCATCCAAACAGTTAGAAGAGGGTTCAGACAGAAATGCCTGTAGTCCACAAAGCTTTCTCCAGACACCATTTTTCTCCAGAAAACAGGAGGTAACCTGTTTCAGTTTTCCTCTCACTATTAAAATTATTTGCTCTCAGTTTAAAAAAAAAATGAATGTCAACAGCTGATTTCAATGTATTTGCTCACATCTGTAGCAGCACAAGGGAAGCACTGAGTCAGCCCCTCCACGTTTCAGCTCTGTAGTAATTTGTGGAAACTGCAGGTGATCTGAGCCCTGGGACCCTGTGTACATGAGCATATTGGTCTGGCTTAGGGCAGAGCAGAGGGAAAACACTCAGGAAAGGAAACCAGAGCTTGCAGTGAGCAACCACCTGGCAAATAATTCATTTTGAGAGGCAATATGTGAATTCTCCATGGGTACTTAGTCTCCAGCCTGGGCAGCCAAGAGGGCTGGAGGGGAGGCACCCTGGATGGCTGGAAACCAAGGTCAGTGTCGTAGCACAAAGCAGACTTCTGGGCTAAATACCATAAATATATAGTATCTAATAAATAAAAAAATAAAGGCTCCTGGTTTTGGTTAGGAAAGAGTTAATTTTCTTCCTATAGGCTGGTACAGTGCTGTGCTTTGGATGAAGTATGAGGATAATTCTGATGACACCCTGCTCTTCTAGTGGTTGCTGAAGGGATTGGGGACACACCTTCACCTCTTCTCCATCAGGAAATCTCTGTTTCCAAGCTGCTGCAGCCGTCAGCAGACCCAGCTTAGCTCCAGACATACGACTGCCACTGCCCCTCAGTTATTTTTCATCTTAGTTGACCTGAGACTGCCTTTTTATATTGGGTGCTATTAAATGGATGACTGACTTTGAACAACCATAGCTTTTTAGCACCTTTGATTTATTTACTCATTTAAAGTCTCTGCCCTGTGAGTTCCACAAGCGCAGGCCAGCACAGCAAAGCAGCAGGTTCCTGTGCAGAGCTTGCAGCCTCCTGACCCAAACAGCCTCATTCTCTCTCCCAAAGGCTTTGGCTCTCCACATATCCAAATACCTGTCTAGCTCTCTCCGTTGCTACTCAGTCTCATGCCCTCTCTGTCATCCTGAACATCTACTTCCTTCTTCATTAAAGTGCCTTCAGTATCTCCCCTCCCCACATGTCCCACCTTCTTTTTTTATTTGAACTCTTAGGTGTAGCATGTGACATTGTAGACACAGCTACACAAAATTAGAATTGCTGTTTTAGAGGAGATTGTGCAGAGAGAAGTGGTTGAGACATCATCAACCTTGGACCTCTACCACTTGATCCCCAAAATTTCTGTTTATTGCCCAGGCAGCCTTGTTGCAGACTCCTTCTTCAGTCACCTTCCCGAAACACATTGCACAGATTGGATATTAGGAAAAATTTCTTTACTGGAAGGGTGGTCAAGCATTGGAACAGACTGTCCAGGAAAGTGGTGGGATCACCATCTGTGAAGGTGTTTAAAAGACTTGTAGATGTGGCACCTGGGGACACAGCAATAGACTCCAAGGGCACTCTGTGATCTTAGAGGGCTTTTCCAACCTTAATCATTCTGTGATTTAAAAAACATCAGCAAACATTCCTCTACCAAACCCCTGTCAAAGCCCAAGAGCTACTAGCAGCCTCTCTGAATATTTGATCTAAAGTGAGAATGAAACAAAAAGACAGCACAGCTTGTTGTTAATACAAGATCACTTTGTGCTTCAATCATCCCAAACTGGTAAATCCTGACTTCAAAACTTCCTCCTTGCATTTAAGGCAAAATTCTTACAAGGAGATCTTGCTAAAGAGAGGAGAACCTGTCTCCTGCAGTGCCCTAAAAACAACTGTTCTGGACAGGAATTATTGCAGACAATGAAAAATACAATAAAATAAATAGTAGGAGGAAAAACTGATATTTGGATACTTATACTAAATTATTAAATAGCATAGCTGCTCTTTTCCTATGCAAAAAATAGTTATTTTTTATTCATCAGCAAACTGCAATGTGATACATAATTCCCTGCAAGGTTAAGCATTTCTTTGTGTGCAGAATAGAGGTGGCTTGGGAATCACGGGGAGATATTTAAATCTGCTCCTGAGCCCTGCCACATCAAATCAGAGCAATGGGTTTATCTGGGAGACATTTTTGCAATTCCCCGCTCACACATCAAAAGCTACCCATGGTTTCAAGCTGCTGCAAGGCTCTTACTCCTGCCATGCCACGGTGATCCTCCAGGTGCTTCCCACTGGATGGGATTTCTGCTGAGAGGCAGAAGTCGTGGGGTGATGGGCAGAGATGTAAAAGCACTGCAGCACTTGGTGTGCTCTCCTTCGGGTCTCCTACAATAATAATATGGGATCTGAGGGAGCTCATGCCTTTCTGAACTCCAAGTGACCTTCACCATATCTGAAGAAAAAGCCTCTGAGAAGCTACCCTGGGTAACATCTTCCAGAGTCCCCTCTGCCCAGGCTGGCTGAGGACAGGTCACATACACACACCAGTGCCTGGTCTTCAGCAGCAAGGAGGGAAACATGGGTTTTTCTGCAGGGAAAGTCAAAACATCATTGAAGCTTATCAGGTCACTTCCGATCCCTGGAAGTGTTCAGTGCAAGACTGGATGGGGCATGGAGTAGCCTGGTCCAGTGGAAGGTGTCCCTGCCCATGCCAGGGGATTGGAACCAGATGAGCTTTAAGGTACCTGCTAACCCAAACCATTCTGTGATTCTATGATTTACTTTATTTCCATCTCCAGGTGGGCAGCCAAAAACTTCATTCTTCTGGAAATCAGTCCCTGAAGCTACAGTTCCTTCCTGCACCCAGTCAGACCAGGAGAGTACAACTGATATTCTCAGGAAATTGCTGGAACAGCCACAGCAAGGGCACAGCTGCTCAGGTGCTGGAGCAGAAGTTGGATGTTCTGTGTATCCCACTGAGTTTAAGGAACAGCTCAGTGCTTTGACAGCAGGAAACCCAGACCATGGGGCTAACAAAGCTTTCATCCATCTCATGCCATCTCCTTGAAGAGCAGCAGTGGATGCATGTCCATGGCAAACAGGAAAGAGAGAAGAAAATTTACATAGCATGTGCTTCATCTTGAGACGTGGGGAAACACCATTACTTACTGACAGTAACCTCATGTATTCTTAGAACACACTGGAGCCTATACAGGGCCCTCACACTGTCTCCTGCCAAATTAATGTCCCCACTTCTGATTGAGGACAGCTCAGATCCCAGATTTAGAAAGGCAGTGCATGTAGTTCTGCACCGTGCCCGAGTGGGAATATGCTAGCTGAAACATTCCTGAACTATCAGCTCCAGGTAGACTGCCAGCTCCAAAGTTTTCAAACTTTATCATTAAAATTTGGCAGAAACATCAAAAGAAAAAGTAAACCTGGGATGATTGATCAGGAAGTTTCAATTAAGCTGGAGCAGAAGCCAACACTCCCGACTCCAGTACACCCCAGCTCTGCAACAGCCTATTAAATCCAGATTTCTTGGAAAGCTCAGAAACAGGCACCAAACAGCCCTAACTCCCCTCTGTTCCTCATTAACCAGCCTTCTTGCTTGCTTTTTTAACGTGCAGATAGATGAATATTTCAGAGGGCCAAGGCAGGGTTTGCACTATTTTCAGCTCATTATACCCAGCACTTAGCTTCAAAATGAGAAAGAGGCAAGTGTTTGAGCAAAAAAGGAAAAACTTATGAAAATGCATGGTGTTGCCTCTTAAAAGTGTGGTCCTGGTGTGACCAGGTCAGGGCAGGGAGGGAAACTCCCTGGGGCTGAGGCTGTTCTTGGCTGGGCTTGCAGCACCACACTGGATCTGGGCACAGCCTGGTGACACTGCCAGAGGCTGCTCCGTGAGCAGCTCAGCTGGGATCAGTGCTGCCAGCTCCCTGGGAGCTGCTGCTCCTGGGATCACTGCCCCAGCTCCCTGGGAGCTGCTCTCCATGGGGTCACTGCTGCCATGCCACAAGAGCAGCCTCTCCCAGGAATCTGGACAGAAGCCATGGATAGCATTTCAACTGCTGCCCTACCCAGGGACGCAAAGTTCTCAGCTAAGGAAAGTGCTGCAGGTAAAAAGATAACACCTGGTTTGATTTCCTGATCTCTGACAGCAGAAGTTGCATGTCAACCTAACTGAAGGATTTAGTACCACAGCCAAAAGCAGTGCCCAGGATGCAATGACTGTACTGGGTCCCTGGGTGATGCTGGCATGTCAGGAATGAGCCGTGGGCGAGTCTGAAAACTCACCTGGGTTCTGTCACTGCAACAGTTCCCCTGTGATTTTGTTTCCCCCTTGTAAAATAAGCATTATTCTGTGCTTAGTAAAACCCTTGCAGAGGATGAGAAGCAGTGCTCTAAGTGACCTTTCACTAACACCGACCAGAGGACGGCAGCGGGGCTGTTTCCATGTGGTAGCCAGTGGAGCTGTTGACTGTTGACAAATTAGCAGCAAATTACTGCAGATTAGAGAGCTACAAACTCATCGCTTTCTGCAGTCCCATGAAACAATATCCAGATTGCATTGGCAGCATCAACAGTTTTCCATTCAGCTAACAAGCTGCGCAGAGATGAAGACAGCAAATTAAACTAACACGAAAAGCAGATTCCTCATTTGCATTCTCAGAAGGCAGAAGTTTCCCTACTGCTTAATCATCTGCAGCATACAGGACATCCAGCTCCCTGTGCCAGGGCTCAATAGGTGCTTGAATATCAAATGCAGAGCCTGCATAATTAGCTACTTGCTTCCTCGTGTTAACTCCTGAACCGTGAAGTCCAGGTGTAAGCCTACAACACTGATCTCCTACGACACTAATGTTTCATTTCTTGAAACTCAATGGTCTCAAAATCCCTGTTAAAAAAGTTTCACACTATATAAAATAACTGCTCATGTTTGACGGTCCCTCTCTGAGAAACCCCTTTGTCAAAAGCTAATTTTTTTGGGGTAGTCTTTGCTTCAGTATAAATGAGAGCCAAAGTGGTCCCTCCCATGGGATGCCCTTGCAGGTCTCCAGCATGGTCTGCTCTGGCTCCTCAAGGCTGCATGGGGAGAGCAGCCAAGCCAAACCTCACTCAATCCACCACAGTTGCTCTTATTTTTATGCTTCTAGTTAATAAGCTTCTGCATTTCACATTTATTTTCACAGTGAAAATGTAAGCCCTCTGCTCAGTGTTCTCCAGCTATTTGTCCAGGGCAGAATGGGTGTCTCAGCCCTGTCAGAGATATTTAACATCTCTAAGGCAAACAATTCAGATCTTTTCTACACTCTTTCATCCTTTTGCTCCAGCAAAGCATCTGAGCAGCACAGAGCAGAGCAGTCCTGCAGGGAAGGCACATCTGCTCTGAAAAGATTGCAAAGAAAAAACAAAACCTAAATACGTTTGTCTGCTCCAGCAAATTAAACTAGCACCTCTTTAATCACAGATTTCTACTTTTAACGAAGCTGCAGCATGAATATCTCCTCTGTTTATGTTTTTGCAGTTTGTTCGATTCAAAAGTAGGTTACAAAACCCCCAGAACTCTTACCCAGCTTTTCGGTTAAGGGAGGAGACAGATAAGGTGTTTTGCTGTCTTTTCTGCAATGACCCACGTAGCAGAGACTAAAGTACAAACGAAAGAACCACAGATTTAAGCAAACGGTGCAAGCAATAAGAACAAGAATCACTGCAGCGGGAGCTGTGCGGCAGAAACCTCCCCCCGACCCACAGCCCGCGGGCACCGGCTCCACAAGTAGGTCAGGCTGGCACTGCAAGAGGCAGAGCATCCCCACAGCGCCTCTCCGCACGCTCCGCCCGCAATGAGCTGCAAAAGCAGGCAAGCCCCGCTGGTACCCGCGCAGAAGGCACAGGGAAACTCGTGTCCCAACTCAAGATTCCTGTTGGGAGGCACCCCCTGGCCCCCCGCCCGCCTCAGCATCTCCCATCAGTTCCTTCCATCCTCAGCATCCCAGCTGCTGACCCGGATGGGGGGTCAGTGATTCAACCCAGCCTGCTTTAATTTGGCTAAAGCTGAGGAAAAAAAGGGTATCTGAAGGACAAAGCCACTGGAAAAATGCCTACAAGTTTGTTTGTTTTGTTGTTTTTGTGGTTTTTTTTCCCACAGGGAAAAATGGGGTCATCTGGCTTCTCTCCTTAAAGACAACTTACAAAGGAACATTTGGAAATCCCCGAGCTAAAGTATTTCAAGTTTTGTTTCCGTTCAGTCCTTACATCTTCCCCTGAACACTGACAACAGACTCTCAATTTTTAGTTTACTTTTCCACAGCAAGCCTAAACAAGTTTTCACTGAGTTCCTAAATAAGAAAAGAAGAGAAAAACCCCTCTGCTGCAGTTTTTCTTTGAAAATTGAGAACCACAAATGCACAAACCACTGGGGTGACCTGTGCATGGGACTGTTTCCTAACACAGTGCTGGGGAAGGGTCTCCCTACTCCCTCACCAAGCCCTGCTGCAGCTCATCAAAATGCTTCTTTGGGAGACTGTTTCAGAGAAGTCTTTGTGAATTTTTAATGCTGTGTGCTACTTACTGTTTGCTGAATTCACAATTTTTTCCACGCCATCTCAGCAGCATCTGCTGCAGCCATGAGACCTGGAGCAGCACGCAGCCCTTCCCAGCATAACTGAGAACCTGGGATCAGACAGATCCCAAGGAGAGGCCCATGGGCAGTGCAGGGACGTGTGTCCAGACCCTTCTGCAGAACCTTGTGATGCAAAACTTCCCCAAGCCACCATCCAGGTTTAAGCTGGGTTCAAGTGGTGCACCCATGGGAACACAGAGCAGCACTGCCCACACTGGCATGCTGAGACCCAGTAGAACAGCACTGCCTGCAGCCTCTGCACAGGGAACTGTGCTCCCATCTCTTCTCTTTCAGGTCTTACGAAGCCCACAGGTGAGGTCTGGATAGCAGAGGGGGGAAGCTCTGGATGCTGGTGTGAAAAACAGCTGGGAAACCAATGCATTGTGCAGAAGGAGGAGAAAAAGGGGAATGTGGCCCATGAAAGTCAAGACACACAAGCTGTCTGACATAAGGGTGAAGCATGACCCTTCTGCTTTTGGGAGAGCCAAATTTACACAGAAGAGCAGTGGCACTGAGGGCCTCCAGCCCTTAGGGTGATGCTTAACAGTTTCCAAGATAAACCACACTCATATGAGCTCTCTTCTGCTTCCCCAGGCTCTGGTTAGAAAATCACAGGAATCCTTTTATAATATTTAAAAAAAGAAACAGCACCAGAAAAACCTCCCACCAGAACCCAACAACCTAGATTTCACAGGAGTGCCATACCAGGAAATGCTATACAAGATACTCATAGGAAATCCAAATTGCAAACACTTTTTTTGTTTTTCTTTCCCAAAGCTGAGGAGCCCTAAGCTGGGAACACAGCCCTGCTCTATTCTGCTCAGGAGTAGAGAGGTACTGCAGCAGGAGTAAAGATAACCCAGCAACCAAGAAAGGAAACTCAGGAGCCACTCTGCACATGGACAGCTCACTGCAGGTCACCTGGCTTGGTGATAGAAATGTTTGAGGGAACTCTGTACTTCTTTGATACACTGAGCATTATGAGCTTTTAGGTAATGAAATAGAAAATGGTAGATTTAGTCCTTGATGATACCTCCTGTGATGTTTGATGAAACCCTCCTTGTGTGGAGGAGGTGATTTATTAGCAGAGATTGGACCCATTTGAGGAAAGAAGCATCCTGGTGCAGAAGAAGGCTCATCTGAGAGCTTCATCAAAGCAGCAGGTTAGAGAGGTTTTCTGTCTCCCTGCACTACCAGCTCACATGTCAGTGCCAAACCTGCCATGAAAAAGCTTTCCAGAATGCAGATAAGCATCATCACAGCCTTGGAGGAGCACAGCTCTCTGCAGGCTCTCCTTTGCCTGCAGGACACCCACTAATATTTCCTACCTCCCCAAACTATTAGCACAGGCTGGATTTCTAGAGGGGTTCAATGCACAAAGCCATAGGTAAATCCAGCAGGATTTAGCACCTCTCTCATGAGGGACCTGTTTGCCTCCTTGTACACATGTGAGCCTGAAACATTTGTGTTTCATTTACATACAAAAAACCCCCCAAAAAACCCCAAAACCCCCCACCCCCTCCCAACAAAATACAAACAAACAAACAAACAAAAACCAACAAAAAAAAGACATAGTAAGCTAGGAGATAGGAAACAAAACAGTCCTTGCAAAACCAGCGGAGTTGGTGAGGGCCAGGGTGCTGGTCAGGCCATGCCACGGCGCCTGGCCAGAGGATATATCTGAATGAGGGCTTGGTGACATTTGGTGTGGGAGATGACACAACACTTGCTGTTTCCTTCTGTGCCCACCCTAACGAAAGAGAAGCTGATTCCAAACCTTGCCTGACTCTCTCATGGAGCACACTGACTGCTTTTGCAGAGAGAAGGAGGCTCACAATCGGCTCGGCGGTTTCCTACCTGCCCAAATCCCACGGGATGTCTGTGCTACAGAGCAGCGTGGCTCCTGATGCAAGATCAGCCTCTGTGACTCTGCCCCGATTGCTGCTGCAATAGCCGTGCAGTGAGAAACCTTTAATCCTCACTCTTGTTTTATAAAAGGATCAAAATGCTCACCGTGCTGACAATTCAAAGATTTAGCAGTCCAGCACAGAAATATGTGCTGCAGGCTTAAAACTTGAATACTAAAATTCTAGAAGACAGACAGTAAAAAGAAATAAAACTCTACTCATGCTGTACTGCAATGGCCCAGTCCTGTTCTGTACTCTTTTATGAATATAAGAAAACTGCTTTGTTTTACAGTGCCTTGGCTGTCCAGTCACTTGCTGTAAGAACACATTTGCTCGGGTGGGTGCATGGCTCTCACAAAAAGCACTCGGGATGGGAGCGAGTGGCCCCAGTGATCCAGAGTTTAAGGCTCTTGGTGCTGAAAAAAACGTGGATCTGTTCGCCCTGCTAAATGTTTCCTTCAGCTGCAGCCAGCCCCCAGCCGGGTTCTGCTGTGAGCAGCCCGAGCCTTCAGCCAGGAGCGCTGTGTCTGGAGAGGGCTCTCCCTGCCGGGAGGGAGCAGGGACATGCTGAGGTGCCACAGGTGACACCCCACGGCCCCTGCCATCAGCAGGGCAGCTGTCTCTGCTCTTCCCTGGTGCCTTGGTCTGCCAATAGACACTTTCCCCTTCCACCTCCTCTACCCAAATCCACCCTCAGCCTCCCATCCATCTTTCTTTGCCCACTTGCCCCCTTATTAGCCCCTCAGAGGGAGGAGAAATGGATAAAGTATCAGGTGTCCTTCCACGTTTGGGTATTGCAAACGATGTCTTCTTAGAAAACATCTACAGAATTTTCTTCCCAGGCAATCAGGCAGCCCCAGCCCTGATGTGAAGGACACAAGGCAGGAGCACAGTCGGATTGCATTTGCTGAACAGTGGTCACCCTCTCCCTGGCTGCTGACCTTTAAAATGTCAGGCACCTCATTTAGAAAGCAACAATTGGGTTTGAAAAGTTTTTACGGCTCTATGTCCTGCTCCAGCCAATTTTGCAGACAGTGCTCTGCAAGAACGTCTCCCACTGCTTGGTTTTTCCCCTTCATCTCCCCAGGACTTCAGCATTTAGCACCTCGTTCCCTCATGCTGCTTTTGTTATAGGAGGATTTAAAATTCCTGACTATGGACTGCCCCACTTTTATAACTCCTTTTCAGTTAATTCTTCCTTCAGTTAAATGCTAGAAAACCATTTCCCCCTCTGATTTCCAGCTAAGGAAAACCTTTTGCAAGATCTAAACTCTGCTGTTTTCTTACAACTAGATTACAGGATAAGGAGAGAGGAAACAAGTTTAGTTCCTTTCTTTGAAAAATATAAATATTTTATCTTGTTTTTACAGTCTTATGCAAGTACTTGTATTTATAGCACATGGTTTTTTCCCCACTGTTTTACACATACCAGGTGCATTAATTGATACCACTATCACTCCAGCTACAAAAGGACAGCAAGACAATTCTGCACATGGCAATGTTTGCATATAGCCAAAGCTGAGCTTCATAAAGCTCAGGGACAGCTGTGCATTCCCCATTCCCCACCTCTGGTCTCCAGTTTGAAACCCAGACAGGCAAGCTGTGTCTTCCTATCAGTCAGCTTTCCAGGCAGAAGTATTTCAAATTAATTCATGGTCCCTTCCTGCCCCTCCATCCTTCGTTTCCTCTTATCCCACTCCATGGAGATGTCACAGGGGTTAATGAGTGTTGCACATTTGCTCTCTGCAAACGGTGTTGGTGCCAAGGAAGGTGGCAGTGTCCTGCTATGGCAGCTCTGCAGCTGCTTCTGCCTGCCAGGGTGTGGATTGTCCCATCTATTATTATTATTACTATTATTATTATTATTCTACACTGCAGAGCCTATTAATATGAATACACTGGCAAAGGTTTTGATAAATCCTGAGCATTTTGCCAGCATTAATTCAACCTTTTTAGAAGGTGTGAAGAGATGTATAAAGAAAAAAAGAAAGCAACTGATGGTACTACAAAGGAAAGAAAGAAGGAAGGAAAAGAAGCCTTGCTTAACAAAGCGTAGCATGTTTGAAAGCCAGCAAACCAGCCAGCTGGAAAAGTAACATCTCCACGATGAACAGAAAATCCTTTGGAAAGGAAAATAAGCCTCAGTGCACTTATTTTTATTAGTGGACCGGGCACCAGCCTGTGCTTTGGTGCTGGCACAGTGGAACAATACGCAGTCAAATCACTGTGTGCCTAAAGCAGAGGTTCTGTGGGCTCCTGGAGTCAATGCTGAGGCTTAAGGAAAAGAACCCCCGCGTGTGTGTGCAAAGCACCAGAGAGCCACACTTGGCAAAGCCTTAAAGTCCTGCTGCTCTTACAGCCTGAGGTTAGAAAACCGTGAGTAACAAGGGGCTGAAGCCACTCACATCTGCACTGTCAGGCTGGGGGGCTCAATACCAGCACCCAGTCAAGGCAGAGACGGCAGCAGGAATTGATCTTGGATCCAAGTCCCAAGTCCAGGCTGAGTCGCTTCTTGAACGCAAGCCCAGCTGTACCAGCCCATGAAAACTCTGCTGAGGGGCAGCAGGAGCATGGCCAGAGCATCTCCCTTTGCAGCTGACACACAGCTCTGCTGGGGCACTTGGCTGACACAGACAGGTTTCACCTCTGCACTGAGGCTGCAGCAGGGTCACAGAAGAGAAATTCCAGAAAAATAATTCAAAATTATTTCCGCCTCTAAAATTTTCTGAAAGCATTGCAGACCTTTTCCAGAGCAGCACACCACCTTCCCATGGTGCAGAGAGCCATGAAACCAAAGACACTCAGGCTCCTGCTTCTCAGCCCATGAACATCCATTTTCACTCTTTGCTAACACATCCTCCCATGAAAAGAGATTAGCTGTTCCTGCCCCTCAGATTATCCTTGCTGGGAGTTACAGATGTGGATGTATCATTGTTTCAGCTTCAGATATGCCTTTCCCCACTGCAAGTCAGTAAGATACACCCTTCTCTCACACGTGAGTTATCTAGTATTTTAAATGAGTGAGAAAGATAATAAGAAGAAAAAGATACACATGATTTACAGCTGTTCCTGGCCAACTGCCTGAACACAGGCCGCCAGAACATATTTTCTCACAATTGTCTGGCAAAAATTGCTAGCACATTATGAGGATAGCTTGCAGCAGTGTATTTGTTCTGGATTCAATTTTTGCCTTATTTAATTTTAATAGCTATAATAAAAAATCTTCAATAAATACAGCTGATCTGCAGAAGATACCTAATTAAAAAGGATGCCAGAGCCTAGCACTGTCCCTTGTTCCCACAGCAACAAGAGCAGAGGAGAGCATGCAAGCAAAGAGGCAAAAGGAGTGCTTTTCCTCCACTAAGGATCTGCTCCACTTCCCCTGAGGGAACTTCCCAGGGGTTAAACTGAAAGGCAAACATAGGATAGCCCTGCTTCTTAGAAAGGGAAGCAGGAATAGAAGCTCTTAGTGAGGTTTAGGTGGTGTAGCAAGAGAAGTAACCCTCAGTGAGCTGAGGGTCACACAAGAAGCCTGTGCTGGTGGCAAAGGCATTTTAATGAGTCCCCATGTCACCTCCACCTGGGTGTGTATTGTCATTGGGAGCACACAAACCACGCCACTGCTCCAGGTCAAAACAGGGAGAAACATCCAGGCTGGAGCCCCTCTCCACCAGAGGCAGCATCATGCACCAGCCCTCCTAAGGGAGATTCATTAAACACTGACTGAACCTTTGCATAAAGTCATCTCACAGCCCCTCCATGCCTTTGAATGAAGTTTGCGAGATGTGGCACTGACACACTCACAAGGGAGCAGGGCAAAACCAGGCCTTTTTTAATCTCAGTTAGGGCACATGTTTAATATGCCAGGATACAACCAGTCAAGCTGCAGAAGTCCTTTCCAAGCACTTTAAAATTACATATCTGTAATTTTAAAAAAAACAAACCCAAAAAACCCCCACCAAACCAAACCCAGCAAAGCAAAACCATCACCACCAACAAAATTAGTTGGAGAAATATTGATTTGCTGTATCTACTTTGAAAAATTTCCTAGATACAGCAAGATGAGATATTAATGAGATAGATCAAAAATCATTAAATCCTCAATGCCCATCACTTCCCTGACTTGTCACTATATCCAGAGCCTTCCCTTTCCCTTGTGCAGCCATTTCCATGCAGAACAGACCTTCCTGCAGACACACTCCTCTCCTGAAACAGCAGCACGACACCGGGGTAAGGCTGGGCCAACACTCACAGCTACATCTCATCTCCACAAGCTCCTGGCTTCCCTGTGGCAGGAGAAGCTCCCCATTCCCCACTGCACTGGTTTTGTCCCTGTCCACAGGTGTCAGGTGCTCCTGGTGCAGCCAAACCTCGGCAGACCCAGGAAGTGCTCGTGGCTGTCACCCCCCAACAGCTACTTGGCCTTTATCTCTCCTTTGATGTTTGCTACCCACTAACCTGAGCCAGACCATCGGGACATGCCCAGCACCTGGCCCAGACAAGGAGCTGGAATCAGTTAAGGGCTTGTGTCATGAGCTCAGAAGAGATGTCAGGGCAGATTCCCATCGACAAGGAAAATATATGAGTATAATGTTTCAACTGAAATTGCTGTCAGGATACCTACAGCTGTGTCTCTCAGGTCAACAATCCTCATGCTCCAGAAAAAACAGGGCAAAAACTACCACTGTTAAGGCACTATCAATAACATCGACACATTACATTTTTTGGGTCGGGTTTACAAGTAGGTAATAGCTCCACAGTGTTTTATCATGCCCTTTACTGGCTGTCATTGCTCCATTGTACACACATTTGCTGTGCAGCCCCCAATTAAATCTCTCAACTTTGGCCCTGGAAAGAAACATCTTTAAAAATCCTCTCAGCTAATTGAGCAGCTTTTCAAAGTCTCCTCGGTCAACCACAATCCCTTATTCACACTCTCCACAACTTGCAACATGGTCATTAAATCTTTTACAATAATATATCCCGTTTACTCCTGTCCAGCTGAAGCCTCTAATGAGGCTTGCAGAAAAAAACCTCACATCTCCCAATCCACAAAGAGAAGAAGGAGAAAATAAACTCCATCTTCTTTGGGTTGCATTGCGTGTCAGACCTCAATCGTCACACTTCAAAGCCAAGAGGAGCCTTTGGAAACGCTGCCCTCTGGATCAAATGCTCAGCCCCAAATTGCCAGGCTAAAGCAGTAACCCCTGCTCCACATCCCCTCCCTGCATCTCTCAGGGACACTCACAGCTGCTGGTTGTCTCCAGCCCTATGTACTAAAGGAACTGGAAGGAGGAGCTGAGAGACAGTGGATAGAGCAGAGAAAGACCATGGCCTGTGAAAATGCACAGGCTCTGTCACACACACGGAACCCACCCCAGAGGCTGAACACAGCTGCCCCGCCCCACTGCCCAGGCCATGGGGTAGAGCCCAAACACGGGCAACTCTTTGCCCTGCCAGATCAGCACTTACTGAGCACAGGGAGCAGCAGCTCCTGAGGGCAAGAGGTTTGATGGACCTCAGGAAGAGGCTCGTGGGCAGGCAGGTTTGAACCTCTAACAGGGACAAACACAGAGAGCGAGAAGGCTCAGCTGATGGATCATATTGGAAATCCATGTGTGGGGCAGACTGGTGGGTGGTTTCCAATGCAAAAGCTCTGATCTAGTCTGCTCCTCCACATCTGAGCAATGTGAGTGAGGTCCAGCGAAGAGCACACGTCAGCAGGGGCCCAAGGGCTGATACTTCTCCCCAGGCAGTGCTCACAGGAAGATGACCCTTCAGGTCAGCAGCATCAACTGCTTTTTAATGGGCTGAGGTGTAGCCTAATATGAAAGTGTAAAAGCCTGTGTGTTTGGGTGTCTGACTGACTCTGAGGTTCAAATCCGTTTATTGCCAATGCAGAAATGTCAGGAAGCCTCAAAGGTTACAGCAGTGAATGGCTTTTACCATGGGTTTCGCTCAGCAGCTGAATTTTTGAGAAAGAGTGGAAAGAAAGACTCAGCAGCCACGAGAAGGGATGGTGCTGGGCACAGCCAGGAGCTGCCAGCACGGCCCTGGAGTGGGGCAACGTGTGGTTGAATATATTTTACAGGCACAAGGCAGCAAGCACCACAGGCAGCAAGCACTGAAGAAGAATTTGACCTGAAGGAGGCCAAATATTAGATAAAGCTGATTTTCTACGTTTTTCTTTAAGTCAGGTTTGATATTCTAGATTTTGTAGCAAAAGGGCAAGGACACAGGAGATGGCCACCTGCACTGCAGAGTACCTTGAATAACGAGGAAAGGGCATTCTGCACAATATCAGTCAGGCACCTGGGCTATCAGAGATCAGCTGAAATGCCAGCAAGCCAGTTGCACTCTGTTTAAACAGAGGAATATTCCCAGCTCATTATAACCCCTCCAATCTCATTCCCTGCTCATGGTGGTCACACTGAGACAAATAGTGCCTCCATTGCCCACTGTCCATGAAGTATCTCACAGTACTTTCTGTTTTGGCTGGCTGTTCTCTCAGCAGGAAAAGGCTTTAGGAGCAGGACAACAGAAATAACAGTTTTGGATAGTAATGGGCCATAAATTGGTGCTGTGCAGAAATAGGTGGAATATGGGCATTTCTGTTGTGGAAATAAAAGTTCATGTGCTGTCACATCATTGACTTGAGTTCTTGGGGGAGTTTCTGGGCTGAATCCAAACCTTGCCAGGCTCAAACCTTCTCTGGTTTAAGCCTGTTACTAAGCAAACCATGTGTGGGCCCTGATTAAAGCCAGACTGCTGCATAACTCAGCCTGTAGCACATGAGGGTGCCATTGTTAATGAAGTCATAACCCAGCACACCCAATTCAAGGTCTGCTCTGCAGAATTAAGGTAATCTAGAAAAAAAAAATCTGCCCCTTGATTCTGACATGAATTTGCTAACAAGAAGTAACATGAGAAGAAAAACAGGTCCTAAAAACTCCCTATTCTTCACTTCTGCTGCACAAAGCAGGCACCAGATACCCTCAAATCTTTGAAGAATGAAAAAGGCAGTCCTGAAAGGGCATGAGCAGCTGAGAAGTGCCCTTTAAAGCCAGTCAATGATGAAAATCAAATCACAAAATCTTTTCCTAGGTTCATAGGATAAAGGGTGGAGAGAAGTACTGGACACATCTAATGACAGCCTGTAGAGCATGGCCAGACACCTTTCACAATTCCTACTTTATCTCAAAATTCATCATCTGGTGGATAGGTTTGTTTATTATTTTGGGAACAGCGTGTCCCAGTTTAAACAGATGCCATCCCTTCAAAACCATGTGCTGTGAACTTTGCAAGGTCTTGGAAGGGTAAGTGAGAGAGCCTGGGAATGAAACAGGAGTCCAAATAACTGAAAACAGATTCAAACTTTCTCCTTGTAAATAAAGGTTATTGCACAGTCTCAAAAGATGCTTTTTGACTGTCACATGAAATCTAGACTATCTAAATGCAAATCTTTTCTTATTTACTTAAAAGACAAAGATAAATACATTTAGACTGGTCATCTGATCATGGAAGAACCTATCAGATTTATCCATAGTTACCATGCCCGATTCATCACTGAATTTTTTTACTTATATGTGGGTGGCTGCTAACACTGGTTTTGTTATGCAAGAATGATAAATATTATCACTGAGAACTAATGACTTAATTTAGATGCACCAGCAGGATACAAATAGCTCAAGGTTTTCCCAGCACATGAGGAGCAGTAGTCATGCAGAAGGTAATTACCTGGGTCTAGAAATAAGTGGTTTTGAAGAGTGATGACCCACTAAGGCAGGGACTGCAAAACATCCAAGAGCTCAGAGTTAAAGCACAATTCACCACAGGGGATGACTTGTGACAGTGGAAGGAAGGGTTGTGTGTGCAACAAGAAGCTTATTAGGTGTTCAGGGTCTTTTTATTCTGATACTATTTATACGTATCTGGAGTTATCAGTGCCCTAACTTGGCATATTTTTAAAATCCAGTAAAAGCACCCAAAGTTACAATGCCTTAATTTTTTTTCCTTGATGCCTTGAAAGCCATGTTTTTGAAGTCCAAGTTGCTTACCACCATTCAGGTCCTGTGCAAGCATATTTTCTAAAAGGGTCTCAAATTCATGGGGAAACAGGGGAAGATAAGTATTTCAATCTTCTGCTCACCAGTGATAATTTTCTCCATCCCTCTCTCTGTGAATTTCTCTGTGCTCCCTCACTACCAGAACTGAAGAGACATTTTCACTCTATTTTGCTCCAGTTTCTGTACTAATAACTCAAGATCAGCAAGGGGCACTCTCAGAGTGAAAGGAAAGAAAGGAAGCATTTATACAGTAACCTGTATCTGGTTGCATTTGTGAATTTGAGCTCTTAGCACATCCACAGACAAACTTGCATGTCTTCCTACTTCAGGCTCACTAGAGAGGATAAAAATTTCTCCAAGCTGGGTCTGGAAAAGGTGGGTGAGACTTTGAGAGCTATTACCACTAAACATCCTGCAAATTCCCCAGATCCATAAAGTTCTCAGAGGAACTGCCTCTGCCTCTTTGTCATACAAATGTGACACTGAGGACAGGGAACTTGTGAAGGGCTGGAGATTGCTGGTAGCTTCACCCACGCGTGCCTCTGGAGACCCACTACACCAGGGTTCATTCAGCCTTCTCCCTTTGCTGAAGGCCCAGGACTCTCCCTGCTCTCCCACCACCATTCCTTCATCAAGAAACATGATCCATGGGAGAAACCTCACTCTTCCTTTGTGTGCTGGTGTTTAACAAGACTGATTTCTACTCAGGTGACACTTAGGACATGCCTTCTTGAACATCATGAAGATCTTGAGTTCTTGAACATCTTGAGCTGGGGCTGAGAGATGTGCCTGAAGCTTTTCATTAGCTTGGTTTTGTTTTTCTGCATTTTTCCAGCTTTTGGAGCCTGTGAGATCCCCACACCAGGGGGTCAGCAGTGGCATCATGGCCACAAAGCCACCAGGCAGAGCAGCACTGCCAGTCTCTGGGTAAGCAGCAGAGCTCACTCTCCTCACAAGGGCACAACCCCACTCGCAGCTGACCGGGCTCCTTGGCCGGTCTGTTGTGATGCTGATGTGCAAAGCTGTTTATGTTCCCTGCTTGTCAGGAGCTCTCTATGTGCCCCCGTGGTTTGTAGTGTAATTTGCTATGAGGCTTGTAACACTGGGGTGTGCAGACCTTTCCTTACACAGAACAGCAGCATAAATCTCATCTAATGAGCTCTTAAATGACTAACATATCTGTGAGCAGCTATTTAAAGGACAAGCCCTACTGGGATAGGAATGGGCACAATGCCATTGCCCTCACGGCTCTTAACCAGAAAGCCCTTTCCAAACACCAATTCCTGCTTCATTCATGCTTCCTTTTTTTTCCCCCCTTTATTAGCTCTGCTACGTCCTCTACAGGCCTTCACCTGATCATTCAGATCAACTGAAAATGGAAACCTCCTCTCAGCATTTGTACTCTGGATTTCTTCACACTTCATTGTATTTCATTTTTGATAACAGAAGCTATTCAGGACAGCACGTGCTGAATGGCTTCATTCCCATCCACACCTTCTCTAGATATAATTTGAAGGGAGAATGGAAACAGTTTGGGCTCGTTTTTGGTACAGAAGTCACAAGGACAGCAGCAATAGGAAGATGCCAGGCTGACTGAACCACGATACTAACTCATCACTGATCAGGTGAAATCACTGTCAGGTGAAATGCTGCACCACTGCCAGCTCCTCCTGCCATTTTCTGTAGGTGTTCTATAACCATATGCCAAGTTTTTGACATATTTCCTTTTGCATCCCTCCTCTTCCAAGGCAGAGGTCCAACCTAAAGCCCATTGCCTGGGAAGTCAGACCCGTGGATGCATCAGACTGACGGGCATTTCCACGAGAAGGACCTAATTGTTAGAGCAAACCCCACCAAACTAAACCTAAAACAAACTAAACAAAGTGGATGCCACTTTGCATTTAGTTGCACTCAAGGCATGGGGGTCGGGTAGTTGCAGTGAGTTGGAGATTTCCAGATAAAACATCAGTTTTTGGGAAGATGCATATCTATAATGAATTGTTCACAGTTAGGCTGTTCTGTCAAAATAAAATTCTTTTAATCTTTCAAAGAGAATTCTGGGCCATTTAATTGATTAGCAGCTTTCTAATGAGAGGATTAAGTACACAGTAGATAACTCAGATGATTGACAGCTCTACTGCACCAGCCTAAAACAAGATGCCTCCGTTTTCCCAGCACATGCCAATTAAATGATTAAGTATTGTTTACTGGGACTGGGAGGATTACAAGACAGTAGGTGGATTTATTAGCAGAGAAAGGAAAAACACTCCTACACAAAAGAAAAAGATTATTTTGAATGACTAACAGCCATGCCCCTGCAAAGCATGACTCGAGCTAACCGAGTTATTCACTCTCAGGTTACACTCCAGCCCTTCTCCCTTTTCCAGACCATTTGTCAGTTTATCCAGTTATCTCCAATGTGCTCATCATTTCCAGGTGTCTTATGCAGACCATTTTCTGAGTTTATCATGTAGATAGTTATGAAACTGCTCAATACTATCACTGGGAAAAAGGTTGAGAACTTAGTCACATTATAGAATCTCATTTCTCTGGAGCAGGAGACCAAGATGTCTTTTAATGAGCAGGAGCTGCTTCATTAGCAGCCTTTTAGTACATGTAGGCACTGAATCAAATCACCTAAATGCAAGTACCTGAACATGTCAGGGGCAATAATGTGATTTAGCATCTTGCAGCAAGAACACCCAGTTTTACATGAATTGACAATTTATGTGAGAAGGTTTGGAAGAAAGGGGGAGGAGGGAGAGGCTCTTAAATTCAAGCTATCAGGCTCCATAGTTACTGTGTCTGAACCAGCCACTCTGCTTTAACACAGTATGTGCCATTTTTACCAGGCTGGGGGAAAAAACAAGATGCTGAAAAGATTTCCAAAATTTATGACCTCTTAACTGCACACTAAATGAGACTACTCCTTAGTCTTACAGTCCCTTCCTTTGCCTTTTAAGTAATCCTCTATCTGATCCCTGTATGGAAAAAGTTAAACGAGATGTTGTACCAGATGTCAAGAGATGAAGTTTTGTTCAGATTTTCCCCTGCCCTGTTTCCATAGGGTTCCTACACAGCTCTGTAAGAGTAGCTTTAGCACAGCTGAGGAAAGCAAGAGCTGCCAGTTCTGGGTAAAGCTGCCAGCACTCCTGCCCCGGGAGCTCTCTCCCCAGTACGCCTCCATCACACAGCACTGGATAATGATCCATCTCCGCTGGTTAATTAGAAGAGCAAAGTCCCTGCCAGACAGGAACCTCTGCAGGTGTGCAGACCACCAGAAGCATGTTAACAGAGTCAAATATTTTGATAATCTGTAGACTTGTGTTAACAGTCTGTCCAGGGCTCAGGGCCCCATCCTGGGATTCTGACAAAAATGGAAAGTGTGAGATTTTCACTTTTCCTCAGAGAGCTGTGCACAGCACCTGCTGTGAGACATAAAAGCAGCAGGCTGACGTTTCCACTGCTCCTTGGAGCTGTAACAGGTAAAGCCATGAATAGACTGAATTTCAACAAATCAATAAATGAAGTCCAGAATGTCAAAGAGAAAATTGAGAAAAAGAGATCCCCAGGGGTATGAAATACAAAGATATTACCTCTGGCTCTGGAAACCTCTGAGCCCTAGTTTTCAGAGAGGCTGTACCAATGCACATCTCCTGCAGCAGCTGCTGTGAACTGCAGGAGGCTGGAGAGGGGCTGTGGGGAGCTGTGATCCCAAAAGGCTGCAGAGGAACACACCGAGCTAGCTATAATGAGTGACAAATTCTGTTATCCAGAGTTCATCAGATACGAATGGCTGGTGAAACTGGCCATCATGGCTAGCAAGTGTTGTGTCAAGAAAAAGCAGCATGCAAATAAATGTAGGGAGAACCACTGGAGGACGTGCAGTCCTTCAGAGGACAGCCCCAGGATCACAGAAAGCCCTGCTCCATGGGACTGGAGAACAGGCATGCCCAGACTGACACTGGTGCTCCACTGTGTCACCTGGCAGGAGCCAGCCTAGGGAGAGAGGTGCCACTTAACTCCAGCCTGCTTTGTGTCAGCCTGGCCTCCAGGTTCCCTAAAAAGGGAAGGGCAGCATTAGTCCCATGGAGAGCACCTGCTGTGCTGCCCAAACACTGTAGCTGTAGATCCCTTGCACTGCAAGCAACAAGAGTGGAAGCAGAGATGGAGATAGCTCCTTCATCAAAGGCATCTGGCCTTCCTTAAGAGATCCAGCTATTCCCCCTGCAGCACCCATCGAGGGTTAGGAGAGGCAGGACAAACTGCCTCCTCTGCCTGTGGTCAGTGGCGTTGGTCTCCTCACCCCCGGAAAGTGCAGTCCCTGCCCTCACCCCTGGCAGCTCAAATACCTGCCCAGCACCATCTCTGAAGTCCGTCAGTCTGGTGCCAAGAGCATAAACTCATTTTTTTCCTCTCCACACTCCTTGCATCACACAACTGCTCAGCTTTTCTAAGCAACGAACTTCAATATCTCATTACTCTGTCAGTTGCCATAACCAAGTGCTCATGGTTACATGGCATTTACTGCTTATTTGTGAGCCAGCTGACAGCACCTCCTTTCCCAGGCGCAGGGAGGATACACATCTATGAGCACCAACAGAAATCAGGTATCTCCCTTTTAAAGCTGGAAGAGAACAACAAACTCTCCCCTGTGCTACTCTGCACCTTTTGCAAACCCTCCCTCGTCCCTCTGCGAACACACAGATTTGTGATGCACATTTAATTTTCTTCTGGTACAACGGAGAAAGAATAGTTACCAGCTCTTGGGATTTTATCTAAGAGTTAAAATAAAACTTTTCAGGGTGTGGAAAGATCTTGGGACTGGGCCCACCGACTCTTCTTTCCTTAAGCTTGTTATCTTACCAGTTCTCTCTTTCCAAATCATTTAATGAAGACTCATCCATGTTTTTCCAAATGTAAGGACTTGGCTGGGCTCAGTGTATGTTTTCAGCTTTCCACAGGCACAGATTGAAAACACAGATCAATGTGTGTTGCTCTTTGATGTGTGGGTCCAGTCCCTCAGGAAACAAACTACTAATATTCACAAGTTAGGTCTGTTTTGCAAAGCTACTTCAAGGTTACCAAGGGGTTGATCCTCCTTTATCACTTACCTGTGATGTTTTTGATATTGTTTTTGTGAAATTGCTCTTAATCTGGTGGATTCTGCCATGCCAACTTGCATAATAGTATCACTTCTGCTCTAAGACTATCTTTTAAATTATTTTAAATTAAAAAAAATAACAAAACCTTTTCTGATGTTTTGAGTGTATCAGTCAGACCCAGTAAACTGAATGACATTTAAACACTTGGTTGTTACTATCAGGAAAAATGGTAATACTGACAATAGTCCAATCAGGAAATGTGAGGTATGAATGCACAGACTTACCATTTTTGTCAGCTCTTCTGAAAATCTAGAATTGAAAGAGAGAGAGAAACATGTTTATTATGTTGTCCAACATGGGAGATGAAGCCCTTTGCACCAGGACCACGCTCAGCCCCACACACAGGGCAGGTTCAAGTGCTCCAACCCCTCAAGACCCAATTCAGGCACTTTCCTGAGCTCACCCTCCCCAAGACTCAGGTCATGTCCCCAGAGCAACATAACTGGAATTACTGGTGGAAATGCTTTCAGCACTTCCAGCACCTCCCTCACTTAAGAAAGCTAAAACCATAAAACAAACACCAGAAAAATACACACTAAAAAAAAATTACAACAGCTGTGCAGCCAGTCCAGACAATTTCTCTGGAGTCAATAAAATCTCTTAAACCAAGTTTCACAGCTCCGCACTTCTGGAAAAATATTATTTACAGCAATTTTTTTAAAAAGCAGACCTCCTGCGTGGGAAGGAGATTATATTTAGACTCAAAACTACAGTGTGGAGGAACAGCCCACAGAGAGGAATCAAATAGCCATTTCAGAATGAAAAAAATTGCAGTAATGTGTAGTACTGTAGAACTTGCCAGGGAGAAAGAGAGCAGAAACAGCTGCTATTTTTCTCATTGGTCTCATTGAAGAGTGGTCCCCTAATAACGATACCAAATTCAGCTGGTCACTTGGAGGGCCCTTGCTCTAATTGAGTTTTTAACCATACACACTGATTACACATTCATTAGCTATCCCCATTTTCTTGATGCATGCGTATTACTTTATTTTACGTAGTCACACCCCTTATCAGAAATCCTCTTATGGATTTTTGGGGTCCATCTTCAACATCTGGTGTTCTTTTTAGGTGGCTGTTCCTCGACCCCCACTTTTGAGTAAGCCCAATACCTTTGTTTTGCATAACTTCTACTTTGTCCCCCGCCCCCGCAGAGCTGAGCTGGCATCCTGCTTGTGTTTTGCATGACTTCTGCATCCCTAAGTTACATCCTTCATCTACTTCTCCAGGGCTGTGCTGTTTTGCTCTACTGTTCTTGCCAACAAAATGCAATTAATAGCAAAAGACTTGTGCAAAGGCTGGAAACTTACAGGTTCCTGCCAAAAACAGCCACTAGCACAGGTTGGCCATAAATTACCAGAAAATTAACATGGGCAGAAATGGTAAAATATTCTCATCATCTCTTCAGGCCTGACCCTATTAATTTGAGCAAGAGCAGAGATTTTAGTTGTACAAAGAAATTTCCCTGAGGAGGGAATCAAAGCACCAGCAAGACAGATCAGAGTCAGCCGTAAAATAGAATCTCATACTTTCTGGGTCACAAAACCATTAAAAAAAATAAAATATCAGAAGAGAAACTGCTGCACAAAACAAGAACCCCAAGAGACAAATTGAATTGCAGAATATGCTGTTTCATTGAATATGGCTTAATTAAGGAACATTAATCACTCTTTTGTCCGAAGTCCTTGTGCGGCTGTGCAGCCTGGGGCAGAGTCAAAGCAGGACTTTCTGGTTTACTTCAGCAGAAGCAAAACCCCTCTGCCTGAGCCAAACCAAAGTGTTGGGAGTCACAGAAACTGCCTACAAGGATTACAGCTTGTGACCACATCCACATGAGAACTCCTCTTGTGCTGTCCTCCATTTTTTAGAGCAATTAGAAGCTTTGGGAGGGAAAATCCTACCTCTCTCCACACTTACAGATTTCATTGAAGTTAAATATGGATTTTGAAAGGCCAGCCAGTCATGGCTTGTCTATGGGAAGAAGGAATAAGCAAGACCCCAGCAAGCTGCATGGCTTTAGCACACATCCCTCACCTGTGCTCAGTATGCCCTGCCCACTGTATGAAATAATCCTCTTTTCATGGCTTGGACACCCCAAATCCTCACTCCCCTTGAGCACCTCCAGATGAAGCACTTCTCTTCCTAGATGCTGATTGTTTCTGGGTTTTTTTTTTCATCAATTCATCCTTCTGTTGCTCTTCCCACTGCTTTGAAACCAAGGTATTACAGCCAGTCTAACACAGAAGGAGCAATGCCTGTGTTAAGGTCCCATGAGAGATCACCACCCCTCTAAGCACAGCTGGCAGAGGGAGAATGG
Organism: Tichodroma muraria; assembly: GCA_013390105.1. Taxonomy (NCBI): domain Eukaryota; kingdom Metazoa; phylum Chordata; class Aves; order Passeriformes; family Sittidae; genus Tichodroma; species Tichodroma muraria. The sequence goes on from WAAG01033113.1 coordinate 52,855, forward strand.
GAAGGCAAAATCAATAGGTAAAATGTAGATTAAAAAGGGAGAAAGGCTCAAAGTGCAGCGCTCTGCTCCATGGAGCTGTTTACCATGTAAGGATTACTTGGAACAACAGAAAAAAAAAAAAAAAGAAATGGAAGAAATGTTTAGAAATTGAAGTATTTATATCCACTTCACTAAGTGAATATTTTAGGACTTTAACTCTCCCAGATACTCCCTAAAGTATGACTATTTGTAAATGAACATGTTGATGAAAGATCACATTGGCTGTGTTACTTATCAAAGTTTGTTCTACAGGACCAAGCTGCTTGGCTTTTTTATTGCTAATGAGCAGGATTTATTCTTTCAACTTAATTGAACCACCTAAAATTTGCACACATAAAAAAACCAAAACAAAACTGGGACACCTGTAAGGAAAAAAAAACCAATTTAAGACAAAGTCATCTGTCAGCACAGGCAGGCACTGCATCAAGGTATGAACACTGGAATGGGCGTCAGGAGGCTGATAAAGATGTAATAGAGTCTGTGATAGCTTGGCAGTGCTGCCAAAAATGCTGCTGCTGTGAAGACCCAGGATTTATGTTCTAGCTCAGAAGAGTTCCCTCCCCCACACAGCCCAAAGGCTCCCTGTGCTCAGGGCTTTGATTAGTTGTTCCACTGTGGGATGGAGGCGGTGGGCTTTCCTTAAGGGAAAGGTGTAAGATCTGGGGATGGAAGGGAAACCACAGCCCCTCACAGCTTCCCTCGGACCAGGGAGCAAACACATAATGGTGCCAGGCTCCCAGGGAGCTGGAGGCAACGACAGCTCCCAGCAGCCCCTGAAGAAGGGAACACAAGTGAGGATGCTGCATCATCTCCAAGGCAGAGGCTGCGAAGCCCATAAGCCCATCCACCCGCAGCCGCTCCGCAGGCCCCCAGCAGCGCCATCGCCGACATCCTCACTCAGCAGCAAAGCCACTCAGACTTAGTCGAGGCAGCAGCCCTGGAGGTCAGCGAGAGAGGAGGCAATGAAATATGGATGGAGAAGTGCCCTGTCCTGCCAGGCCCTCAGCAGCAATTGGCTTCCTGTGCCTGCCCCTGGCCGAGGACAATCCCACGGGCTCGGGCTCGGGGAGCGGAGCCGCAGCGCGGCGCAGCCTGACCAGGGATGCTCTTTCCGCTCCATCACCCCCTGTTCTCCAACCGTCGGGGCAATGCACGGATCTCAGATGGTAAATGAGAAATTATCCACTTCAGGTACCACAGCCACCATCTCCCCCATCAGCTGTGCTTTGAAGCTGTTAAGCAAAACTCCTGAAGCACAGGCTAAGTCACACAGGATGCCCACAATATGGGCATTACCCATTTTATAGGATTTATACAGGCAATGCATGCAGTTTGCTGTCTGTGGCACACTTAACCCATTTACCAGCGGTTTAGATGAATATAAACACTATTTTCTCTAGAGCAAAGAACTTTTGTCAAGATTTCCGATAGGTTTTCTCTAAATATATGGTTTTGCTACTCTCAAATGGCTTCTACAAATATTTGACAGCCAGAAGTAAGCAATTCAAAACCCTGGTGGTAATAATACAATTGAAAGAAAAAAGATGGCTTCAAATTTAAACATTTAGTTCTGTTTTCTCAAAGCTCCTGGATGAGAACATGCCACACTGGAGGCTGCTTAATGAAGGTTCTCTCATAAATTTTATTAAATTTACAATACACTCCCCTAAGAAGCCCAAGAATTATTACAGGTTTGTGGAGTTTATAATCCCTTCACCAGGTTAATATGTTGTTGATTTAAAACAGAATGCAGCTGAGCTGAAATTTTGGTTTTCATCATAATCTGGGTGCAAAATCAAGGACAAACATAATCATGTCTCATGCATGAGGAAAGGCTATGGATGAGAAGGCATACAGAGACCCACATAGACTTAAAAATAATATTGATCCTCATACTATGTTCCTACACTCCTGTTCTGGTTTTCTGTTCCTCTCCCTACAAATCTTGACTCTTCCTTTGGAGTTGAGACAAAGTTTTATATCAGGTATAGCCTTTAGTTCTCAAACCTGAGGCACCAGTAGGAATCTCCACTCCTACAGCCTCTCTCTGTTGCTCTTTCTGGTGAAAATGTGAGAAAATAATGGCCTGAAGCTTTGTCATTTTGAACTATGTCTTTAGACATCCTCAGGCTGATGAGCACTCCCCATGCAAGGAGAAAGGTTTTATTTTGGTGTTTCAGTAAGGAATATGCCATTGGTGCAGAAATACTGTCCCATCTGCAGTGGTTCCGCAGTGGTTCCCCACAAAACAAGGCTGCTGCAGAGCTACAGGTCTTTGGGCATTTTCCTACTTCAAAGCAGATCCTTCTTTTTCCCTTCCTCCCCAAGAGAAGAGCAGCTGACACCATGTCCCAGCCTCTGCTTTCACCCTTACCTTCTCTTTAGACTTTACTAGCTGTCCTAAATTAAAGTTGCATGAGAAAGGTAAGAGTTGCATCTGATGTTCTGACCTGCTGACGTTGAGCACTAGAAGTTACTTTTCAGTTCAGCTTCATTTCAAGCACCCACTTCCAAAACCCTGAAGATCAGAGGAGAACAGATGGACTCTCCTGTGTGATTATGTACCTTGCAGTGAGCAGTTCCTGAACAAAGAGAGCCTGGCCTGCCCTGGTCCTCCTCTCCAGCTGTGCCTGCAGGTACAGCTCAAGGGAATGATATCAAACCATGGATTTCACAAAGGGGAGGAAAATAGCCCTCCCAGTTCACATACAGTGAGAAGGTAAACAAGGACAAAGGAAGGGGAATGAACCAACCTTGAAAAAAACCTCCAACAAACAAAATGAAAACAGAAGGAAAAAGGTCAAAATAGAAGGAGTGAGAAGGGATTCCTGGGATTCTTGTGGCTGCAAGAGCCTTGCAATTGAGGGCTGCACTGGAAATCATGTCATTGACAGAATGGTTGGAAAACTGGCACTTCCGAATCTACATTTGGAAGTGCACCATTGGCACAATGCAAATTCTCTGTATCTTCTATCCAGACACCTCACTCAGTCCCATGGGGCTAAAGAAGAGCAAACCAGATTTGGCCACATAAGTGAGGTTGCAAGAGGAGACATAAGAACGAGAGATGGTTTTGAAAATATCTTTCTGTCAAAGAATAAAAATCAGGTAAAGGTCAAAAATAGTTTTCAGCAAAAGACAGGGTAGGTAAAACAGAAAGCTTCATCTGACCTGAAATGAATGGAACTGTGTTTTTCAGGAGTGTTTAAAATAAAGCCAAAAATCAATGCATTTAGTCCTCATTGGCAAGAAAGAAGGCAGGGAGGCCAGTGGTGCTTGGGGCTCACAGTCCTGCCATGGGGTGCTCTTTCATAACCAAGGCTGATCCTTATTTCAGATGCCAGGCAGGAGATGAGCCAGAACCAGACAGAAGATCTTTACCTGCAGCTGCTGTGAGTGCCCAGGCCTCACGTGCTCTGCAGTTCACACCTCTGCTGTCAACACAGGCTTTTGGCAGTGACAGGAAGGCAGGAAGAGATGAGCAAGGACAATAGGTCAGCCAGCTCTGAAGTAATCCCAGACAGAACAGCACCTGCCTAGGCATTTCCTACACCTCGAGAGCCATCCACCTCAGCTCAGTGCTGCACGTGCACCCACACCCAGCAAATACCATCTTACTTTGGCTTACCCACAGAGAACATACACCCACATAATAGATCCTCCTTTTCATAAGCATTGTGACATTGAGGATTTGTTCTTGACTGGAAATGCCACTGAGAGGAATAGTGGAGTTGTCTTTACAAACAAACTGTGGGTCTGCTGGTAGATAAAACTAGTACTGGGAGATAAAAGAAACAATGGGAAGGATTCCACTGATTGATGAATAGAAAAAGATATTTGCTTTTACAAATAAACTCTAGGTTTGCTGTTAAATGAAAATAGACATTGTACAATGAAAGAAAACCCCTAAATTCCGTAAGAATTAAAAATTAAAGGGGAGGGTTATACATTAGAGGGGAATCCTCGGTTTCAGGCATTCCAGGAAGTCTGTACCTCTCAAGTGCCTCAGCCAATGGGGAAAGAGAGAGGGAAATGTGGCCGGGAAATTGGGATAAAAAGGAGGCTGCATCCTCCAAAAATTTGAGAGACCCCAAGGGAAAGCCCCATGGCCTCTCCCTTTATTCGAATAAAGTAAAAGGACTCCTCTGTCTCCTTTTTGGACATAAACCTCTGATGTTTGTGGATTAATTCTCCTGACACCACCATCTCCTCTTGTGGATTGGAGCAGCACTGTGGCAGTTTTTAATAAAGTGGGTTTGTCCTTGTGCAGAAAGCATTAGATATCCTGTGTCCATCTACAGCTTGTGGTGTGAGTGGGAATACCTGTTGCAGGTTACACATGTTGCCAGCCCTGAGCCTTGGGCTCTTGCAGCTGGAGCAGACCCAGAGAAGGCACCCGAGGGCAGGCACAGGATGGGTACAGACCCCTTGCTCAATCTCAACCCCTTATGATGATTTGACCAATGTTGTAAAAGCTGACCATTCATTCATTCATTCAAGCTGAACCAGTAAACATTATTCAACCTCTTTTGATCCTATACCCAAAAGGCCAGAGGCAAAATAAAAGAGAAACACTGAAGCCAGCCCAAAGTTAAGATTGGTCCTCCAAGTGGCAGTTGCCATGTTGGTGGCAGAAGACATCTTACCCCCTTGTTGTGTTTTATTCCTCTTCAGCCCTCAGTTTTGTCCCACAACAGCACAGTTGTGTTTCTTTAGTGGAAAGAGCACAGGGAAGTTTGTTCTGACACACCAGACACCCTCATGGAGGAGCCAGAACAAGAACACTGAGGATGGATGAATTAAAAGAAAGCCAGAAGAGGAAGAAGAAGTGATTAAGGTACTATTAGTGTCAGAGCCATTTTATCTAATTCATAACCAAGCCCAAGCTTTCCCCTCCTCCCTCAGCCCCCGAGAAACTGCCTACATAGCACACCAGCTCATGAAAACATGTTAGCTAAACATAAAATCTTACAGGACTTTTACTTCATCCTCCCCCATGGAGAAGCTGCACTGCACCATGGCTGGGACTCGCTGCTCCCCCAGCACATCCCCAGCAAAACTGTGAAGGAGTTAAATGGAAAACAGGTTATCATCCCTGAGCATTCAGTGGGATGCTTGTTACTTTCATGCTAATGTGTGAAAATTAAGCTAAATGTGTTCCCTGTTTAAACCCTTTGTATGAAGGGGGGTCTGCAGTGCACTTGAAGAGCCCATTACAGCAGAGCCACAGCTTCAATTGGCTTTGCTATTGTGCATGGAGAAAAAGGAGAAAATCAAGTTCTAAGGAAGGAGTGAAAAAAACCCCCTAAGCCCTCAAATCTTACATTTCCAGAATCCATTTCTACTTTTAGCAGGTAAGAAAGGGCTCCCAGTACCATTGTGAAAGGGAAAAATGATCAGGAGCTGCACACCCAGCTCTATTGTACTTTCCACTGAAATAATACAACACTCGACTGTGTTTCCCATTCTGAAAGTTCATGGCTCTTTTCCTAAGCTCAAACCTCAAAGTGAAAAATAAAAATCCCCTAAAGATAGTAAAACTGAATGAACAAGATACCATTTTGGTGGCAAAACGCTCCTAACTCAAGAAACCTCTTACATAAATTTAATGTTGCTTCCTAATTGCATTTGTGCTCTGAAACTCAGATTCCAAATCATTGTAAAATTTTTTCAGTTTCAGGGCAGATTAAAAGACAAAACAAGCCAAAACCAAAACAAACCAAAACAATCCAACAAAAATAGAAGAAGCCTCCAGGACAAAAAATCTTAAACAAGTTAACTTAAACATAAGGGTGTGAGTTGCACTTGTCCTTTCTCATTCCCATGAGCAGAAGCTCATTCCCCCAGCCTGCAGCTGCCCACCTTCAGCCCCTTCCACTGGGCAGGATCATCCATCAGGTGCTCTGTTCTCTGAGCTGCTTTTGGCAACCCACTGGAGACAACGGCTCCTCGGAGAACCGAAATGCCTTTCAGCTCAGGGTGCTCGGGGATGGAATGAGTTTCAGACTCTCCAGCCCACGCCAATGCCCACGGGTTCAGCAAATTCTTTACAAAATGTAAGGGCTTGCCTTGAGGAGCTACTACTGCCTATCCTATCTCCAAGGAGAGCATGAGTTATCCTTTACTACAGCCAATGCCTCAGTAGTTTATTTTTGCATTCACTTTTTTTTTTTTTTTT
>WAAG01033113.1:59083-91966 GCA_013390105.1 Tichodroma muraria
TTTTTTTTTTTTTTTTTTTTTTTTAATCCTAGGAGATAACAGAACAGAGGATCTATGTGTTTAATTACTGGATGCTGCAGAAAGAGTGTAATTACGCCATTTGCACTCTGGCTGATTCTATCCCATTCTCCCAATACATTTAAGTGCAAACAGCCTCGTTAGCTCCCTAATCAGAAAGTCTATAAATACAGCAATCGAAGCACTGAGCACATCCCTACCAGCCCCCATCTCCCCCAGACAAGATTACGAACCTACAGTGCATCCTCATCCCAGTGGTCGAGGGGATGCAGGACCTGGGAAAAAGGCTGCAGAACCTGGGGTGCACACCCACGCTCGGCCCGTCCAGAGGGTGCAGGACACAGGGCACCCCAATGCCCAGCCAGCTCAGAGAGATCAGAATCCCGGCAAGGAGAAGGATACAAGCTACATCTCCATGCCCATCCGGTAAAAAAAGGTACAGGGCTCAGGAGAGGGGATGCAGTATCCAGACTCATCCCATGCCCAGCCCGGTCCAGAAGGTGCAGAACCAAGGTGCACCTTTTTCCCGGCTGTCCAGAGAGTGCAGGGCAAAGGGACAGGGAACCCAGGCTGCCCCGACAGTCTAGGAGATGCAGCAGCGGGACAAGTGGGGGCAAGACCCGGGCTGCCGCCCCGTACCCCAGGCAGCCCAGGGGCGCAGGCTCTGGAAGGGGTTGTTAAATCTGGACACCCCCACAGCCCGGGCGCTGCAGGAGCTGGGCTGCATCCCATCCCCAGCCGGGCGGGGATGAAGGGTCGGAGGAACACCCCTGGTGCCCGGGAGCTGGCGGGGTGCGGGATCGGGGTGCTCGCGGTGCCCTTCAGCCTGTGCGCGCAGGATCCAGGCAGGCTGAGCAGCCGGGCTGCAGCCTCTTGCCCAGCTGGCTCAGGAGATGCTGGACCCGGGAAATAACGGCGATCCCGAGGGGCTTGAGTGCGTGCGGGACACGGGCAAGAGGATGCGAGGCACCCACGCCCGCCCATTTGGGGATGGCGAGACCCGGGCTGCAGCCCGCGCCCGGCCGGTCCAGGCAGCGCGGGGCGGGAGGAGCGGCGCCGCTCCCGAGGCGGCCGGCGCAGGCGGGAGCCGGGGCGCGGGACGTGGGGAGCACTCACATCGAGGATGACGGAGGTGCCCTTCCTCTGGGCGGCGGCGGCGCCCGGGGCGAGCAGCTCCCTCTCGGCGAGGCCCTTGTCGCCCATCCTGCCGGCCGCCCAGCGCAGCAGCCCGTCCAGCCCGCGCAGCGCCGGCGCCGGCTTCCGCAGCAGCTTCTGCACGCCGGCCCGGCAGTACCGCGCTGCCTGCTCGCACATCGCTCAGCCCGGCCTCATCCCGCCGCCGGGACTCCCCCTCCTTCCCCTCCTCCTCCTCCTCCTCCTCCCACAGCCGCTCGGCGGGCAGCGGGCGGGTCCGCTGCCCGAAGAGCCGGGGGGAGTTTTGGGGTGGGGGTAGGTCAGCCCCCCCGGCTCTGACACAAACAACCCTTTCAGGGATTTTATGTCTAAAAAGACTATGTCCGTTTCTCTCCCCTCTACAGCCTCTCTATGCTCACAGCAGATTTTAGCAGCTCTTTGTGAGGGCAGAAGAGAACAAATTTGTTGCTAGTAAATAAAACTTGCCCCTGAACCCCTATACTCCTCCAAAAAGTCCCTATTCAACGAATAGTCAACGATTCCAGGTGCATCTGTAGCTACAGCACTAACCACAATGCTCAGCTGGAAAACATGCCTGAAATTCAGACCTTGTAATTCATTCCTGTAATAACAGACCCTGTAATTTTGTATTGTGAGCATATTTCTTCAAGATTCTCCTGTGCTCGGCTTCATAGGTCAAGATTTATACTTGCAGTAGAGGCAATAAATCTTCTGGACAAAATGGCACTAAATAAATTCATGTCCCACTCCACACACACCTGAGGAGGTGCTCTAAATTTGAGTTCAAACCCAGAAAGGCACCAAAGGAGGAGAGTTCAGACCCAGAAATCTGGCGGTTTCCCTGGAGTTCTGGAGTAACCACAGGCTCCAAATGGCCTTTCCCACGTGCAGCAGCCAGACCCTCTCAGAGGCAGCTCTAGAGGACTTCATGACCCACTAGGGCCACGTCCCCAGATTTGAACACCTCTGTCACAGGAGCATTGCCCAGCACCCCTTGCAAGCATTGCACACTTCACACACTGAGTCCTGTGCCTGACCAACAGCCTGATTGCTCCAAAGCGCCTGGCCAACCACTGCTTTAAGTGAAACAAACAGCAGTAAATTATTGCTTTCAACAGAGCTTACACATCGCAGTTCACCCAAACCCAGATCCTCAGAAAAGTCTACCTGGAGGAATTATCAACTGCTTCTTCTAATCACCCATCTTTATTCAGGTAAATTGGGGTGAATTTTCTGTGTTTGAGGTGACAGGTGGGAAATGTACATTTTCCTCTCAGCTGCTCAAAGAAAAGTGAGTGGGAGCCCAGTCTTTTCTGCTGGAGTACATGGAAAATAGCTGGAAGCTCTTAAAAGCCTTTTGAACAAATGAGGCACAGAGAAGCCTAGCAGTAGGTCAGGACACCCAAGGGCTGAGCCCCTCTTTCACCAAGCTCTTGCCTCTCAGGATTTCCTTCTCCAGCAATAAAAAACTCATGGGGGAAAACAGAGGAACTTCAGGGGTTTATGATGGCTTGTGGGAGCTGCATGGAACACTTCAATGGCTCTGTGTTCTTTCACAGGGATGCTCAGAGCAGGCTGGTGCAGAACCCAACCATCACTTAATTCCTAATCACATCTCACAGCGAAGCCAAGCCAAGCCAAGCCACATCTTGTCCTCCTTGCCATGAGCTGCTGCCAATCTCCTGTGACCCTCACAGTCAGAGCTACTCTGCACTTTTGTGCTTCTACAATGCTCAGATTATTCACATACTTCTTTCTCCTTTAGACATCCCTCCACTAAATGGCTGGTTCAGACTGTATTGATCACAGCCAAGCTAGGATTACTATATATGCTTGCTAATTAAAACTATTGACTGAATAAATTTAGAAATAAGGTTCTTTGAATTTTCCTTTCTTTTTGCCACAGAGATTCATTACTTGGATTTGAAGTTTGGGGTTATTTCTATGCTTTTGTCAAAAACAGGTCTTGCTAATGCCAAAACCAGCACTGTGGCATTTAAATACTCATTTTTCCTACTAAACAGATCTAGATGGAAAAAAAATCTGCCATTCATTAGGAAGAAGCCAACCATTTGTACTAGTCTATGTTACTCAGGTCTATTCCCTAGTTCCCATGAGGCTGAAGTTGCTCTTTCAGGAAAAACAGGGGAGATTGTTAGTACTTATCTGAGCCAGGTGAGGAAACTGAGGGCTCTCAAGGCATATGCTGGTGGCCAGCCCATGTCACACCACAGCCAAAGGTGGGGGCAGAGGCACAGACCTCACGTTGAGCTCTGTGTGCCAAATTCACCCCCTGCTTCTTGCCAAGGGAAATGGGGCACTGCCTGTCCTGTGCAAATAAACACAGCTGCAGCCAAGGTGTCAGGGCTCTGCCAGCCCCTCCCACCATCCTGTGCTGATGCTCAGGGCACTGACCCCAGCAAGCAGCAATCCACCAGGGCCAGAAGAAGAAACCAAAAACCAAACTAGTGATGGACAAGTGGAGACAGCAGGGTTTACTTGCCTCTCCAGCTGCAGCTCCTGGGCATCCAGCACACTTACTGCAATTAATTAAAGGTGGAGAGATCAGGACCACCAGCAGCCACTGGCTGCCCTGAAAGCTTTATCCATAATGCTGATGCTGAGTGGCATAGGAATAAATAGGAGAGAAGAGAGACAATGCAACTAAAAAGCACAGTTAAATGCAGGCAAAGTGCCTCCCTGGGAAAGCAGCAAGCCTTAATTACAGGTTCTAGGAGGCTCAGCGTGCTCAGGCCATGAAGTGCCCAAGGGCAGCAGAGCCCAGCGTGCAGCACAGCCCCTGACCCGCTGGCATTTTGCTTCCCACGCTGTGCTGCAGGCAGAGAGCTCCAGCCCTGCCCGGCAGAGGAAGGGAGAGCTGCAGGGAAAGGCAGCAGCTGCTGCTCCACCTTCTCCACCCTGACATTTCACACTGAGCCTCCCCACTGCTGCGCTGGCCGGGCACACGCGTTGTTCCAGACCTCTACAGTATAATAAATGATGGATCAGTTGGACAGGAGGGTTGTTGAAGGCTGTTAGAGATCGGACCTATTCTCTCTCACTCCCAGCTCCAAGTTCAGGAGCTCTGAGATCTCAAAAAAAGAGTACTGCCGGTCCAGTTTCAAGTCTGATCTTGACCTGGCAATGTTTTTTGCCTGGTGCATTTGGAGCTCAGCATGAAGCACAGCTTCATTTCTACCACAGGCAAGGTTTGCTCTACCAGCTTTCATATGGGGCTTATTCAGGTGCTACATCCAGGATTTTCCAGAAAGACTCAGAGCAGGAGCATAAACCATGCCCTGTAATTTCAGATGAGAAGCTGTCTGAAAAATACAAAGGCTTCTCTGAAGGAAAAGTCTGAGAGGAGCAGAAATCCTGCCCACACCCTGTCGTGGCAGGCAGAGGCAGTGGCTTTCATCTCCCCTTTGGGTTCTGCCTTCTCCCCCCATCCATTTGCACACAGCAGGCAGCTTTATTTAATTAAAAACTTCCAGCAGGCAGGACCTGCAGCCTTGCTTGGTGCAAAATGTCACACAAGACTTACTAATATTTACTAATGACTGAGGTTAATGCAACAGTTCAATGGCAGGAAGAGGAAATGGCAACCCTATCACAGAGATGTGAATTTGGCAGAGCAACCTTGCTTGCCCAGCCTGGAAGCAGAAATGGCACTTTGGTCCCTCTATTAACTTATGTTTATTATAATGCAGCATGTAATCACCAGGAGACTCTATCAAAAAATGTACACCCCAGCCTGAAAATGCCACACTGCCAACAGCACCATGGTAACTCACCAGTCTGAACTGAAGAGGATCCAGGGAGACTGTGTCCATGTGTAGTGTGTAAACTCCTAAAAACATGACAAACCCCCTCCCCTCTGCAAGCTGAAGGGAGCAGAGCTCGTGGTTTGGTAACACACTTGCCCACACCACTAATGAAGTGTCAAGTCCACCTCAGTCACTGGGATCACAGGTTTCTGATCCAGGGCCTGCAATCAGGGATAGTAAAATGCACCATTTTATGTCGGGTTGACCTTAAAGAGCTAATTCTTGTTTAAGACGAGATGTAGACTTGCACTTTGAATATCTCCAGAGTGTCTTCCAACCATAGTTACCCTAAAAAGACAGAAACCTCTCTTTTCAAGTACTCCTGCATCCAAACGTCCCTCCTGCTCCAGGACCAGCACTGCAGCCAAGGGGGGAGCAGGCAGGTCCAGCACAAGGTGAGAGAGCCTGAGCTTTCTTGAGGAATTTCTCAGCCCACTCAATGCACCCAATTGCTGCAAGCAGAGACCAGGTGCAGTTTGAGAATTCTGGTTATTGTTGATAACTATCCTGAAGGCACAGATACCCAGGAAACCTGGTAAAGGAGAATTATAGGGACTAACCTCACCATTAAATAAAACTTATACAACATTAAGATGTCATAGCTCTCAGAGGTCCAGACTTCCCCAGAGCTCTGAGATGGTTCTCCAGAGAAATATGAGAATTGAAATTTGAGAATTTTGTAAGAAAAAAACCTAATTTTTAAAAATAAAATAAAAATCAAAGCTCTAATTCATAAGAAACTCACCTTCCAAGACATACACAGGCTCATCCTGGAGAGGGCCTGGGAGCTGTGTGGCTTCTTCAAACCTCTCAGGAGCAGCACAGCTCCTACCTGGGCTGGGCAGCCTGTAAAGTTCAGGACACCTGGGCTGGAGCCTTCACGTCAGCTCCAGATATGGCCTTCAGTCCCCAGGGGTCCTGCCACCGTTCAGTGGAAACCTCAAAACCCGAAGAATATTGCCTTTTAGTTACTTTGAGGTGCAGGATTGTAGGCAAGCAATGGGTCAAATCCTTCTGCTGATGGCTGCTAAATAAATTCAGGTGGTTGGTTTTGTTTTGGTGTTGGCTATTAAGGGACACTACCTAGCTCTATTGTTTTGGCAATTGAGGAAATGGACAATTAACACCCAAACTAACACACCCTTGATTAAAGTTAGAGGCCACTGACTCGATAGACCTTGTGATTGTGGGTTTGTAGGGAAGAGCTACAGTAACGTTTTTCTTGCATGTTTATCACTTATAAAGGTGTTCAGGTAAAGCAGACCAAAATATTTTCCCCTTCAATATGCAACTGAGGTCAGAAATATTAAGGACCCTGGAACAAGCTAATCCACTTCTGATGACCTTTCAAAAGTACGTTTTGTTTCTTGTGCCCAGTACACCTAATTTCAGATCATATATAACAGTATGAAAAACATGGAAGTGGAGAATTACAGACTTTCAGATCTCTAAGCCTGTGTGTGAGCATGACCACCAATTAAAAAAAGTTTAAGTTATTGCACCTAAATAAAATATTGCCTCTTCATAACTGACCTCCCCAATTACAACATAAAACTGATAATTTGCACTCTCTTAATAGTCAAAATGTGTCTGAGAATGTGTTGAGATCAGAGCTATCAAGCTTCTTCATAACAAGAGTGGGGAGGGAGGGACTGGCACTTTCCCCGTTGCGTACACACTTTGTAATTAATTTCTAAAGTAGTTTCTTCCTTTGCTCAGCAGATATCATCTCTGACTGCATTTGTGGGAGGAAAGAATATTTCCCCAGTTTATTTCTGACAATAAATACAGTTAATTAGGGCTCAGTAAGTAAATCTGACAGCTTTCAAAGAAAGCGGGGCTCCCTCTGGGGTTCCCGGGACAGGCACGGTGGCAAAGCCCAGGCACAGAGAAAGGCACAGGGGGCAGCCAGGGATGGGCAGGACACTGGCCAAGAGCCGCCTCAGGGGATGGGCAGTTTAGATAAGTAAAATACAAGCATTTCTTATTCTTAACATGTTTAGCCTGTGGCTAAAGCTGTGAACACCTGGAGGCTGTTCAGAAGGGCGCAGAGCTTGCCAGAGGATTCCTTTGCCCGCGGCATTGCTCTGTCCTCAAAGTGATGCTGAAACCGCAGGACAGGAGCGATTTTGGCACAAAATCCGTGCCCAGAGGGACTGAACCCACAAGCCAGGCTTGCTTCACACAACTGGAGCCGAGTGTGGGACCCCCTGCCCTGCCCTGCCCTGCGGTGACCGGAGGAAGGCTTGGCTGCGAAAGCGCTCTGCTGGCCCTCGGGGGCTGCCTGAGCAGCTGCTGGGTGCCTGTGATTCGCCCTCGGGGGACACCCAGTACCAGAAATTTCGCGTGGCTCCGGGGCTTTTTGGTGGCCATACTCCCGGATGAGATCCCCAGGATCACTGCCACAAGCCCGAGTGGTAAATGAGAGTCAGGACAAACACAGGGACAGCCAGGGGGAGAGATCTGTCCGGTGCTCTCCAAAGGATACTCACTGCAGCTCCAGCAGGGAGCTGGTCTTCCAGGTGCAGACCATCAGTTTAGCAGCACACCCAATGCTGCTCCTTGCTGCTCAAGCACCAGGCACATTCATTTTTCCTCCAGCATTTTATTTGTCCTTATTTGCCGTCCTCGAAGCGACAGACCTGGGGAAATAATTTATATCTTACGCTGCTCCTGTAATTATTCACCAAGAGTTTGGGAGACTCACTGCTGGACACACACACACACAGAGAAACAGAGAATCACTTCATTTTATTGGGTTTCCTGGCTGTGGAGCTATTTTAAAATGCTGCTGTGTTTGCCACTTTGGGATCAAACTCATGTAATTTAATGGGTTTCGCTGAGACATCAACAGGCCCTCAAGGCAGATATCGATTTCCCACAACAAAAGGCTACTCTTGAAATAATTTAATGGGATCACCAAGAAGTGACTTTGAGCTGCCGTGCTGGGACGCTTATGGATGTGAGCTTGTTGGGATGTCATGGAAAATAATGCCCAAAAGCAAGACAGCCCCTGATCCAAAATTCCCAGGGGAGCATGAAGATGGGCAGGGAAGCAAGTGCATTTCCTCCATAACTTCCCTTCTGTCCCATAAGCCAGAGCTGGAAAAGGGGCACCTTCATCCAGTGGTTGTCACCCTCGTGGAGATGTCCCACCTGCGGCCTGTGCAGCACCAGGGGATGCACATCCACAGCGTGGCATGCAAGGACATCTAGTGCCTGATGCTGAGGCTGCAGGGAGGCTCTGGGCTACAGCAGAGTGTGGTTTTCTGGTGGCTTATCCTCTCACAGCAATAAAAAGTCCCCATGGGGCCAGCACCAGCCGTGCTCTGGAGAACGGGATCCCAGCAGGAGGGTCACTGTGAGGCCCCGACAAGAGTCTCAGCTGTCTGCAACATCTGGGGCTTTGTCTCTGAGCTGGAGCTGCCCAACAGCCCATGGCCCCGTGCCTGGGGCATTTCCTCTGATCTGTCCCAGCTCTGGGTGTTTTCCCAGCCTGGCTTTGACATGCACAGCTTCCGTGGCAGTGCAGGGAGCGCAGCAGGGCTGGTGAGCATGGGACACTTGTGTCTTCATCTACTGACAGTGCCCACCTTTCTATTCCTCTGCCAGTTCTGTGACCTGCTCAAAGTCTGGCACAGATCCAGCATCCTACCTGACTGCTGCACTTGGGGATGGAGCTGACCACACAGTTTGCAGTGTGAGAAACCAATCTTGTTTTCAAAGGGCATACTCCTGTCCAAAGCTAACCACGGACAAGCTGGTGAATTAAAGCTGCTTGGGCAACACAGACAAGGCTTGTCAAGCCCTTGTACAAACAAAAATACCAAATACCTTAGGATAATCTGAGCTGTTGACAGTTGAGGAAGGTGGACAATCAGGATGTCAAAACAATCTCACAGGGACAGAAAGTCAGAGTGTTGCAGGCCGACACATGGGTGTGTCAGCAGTTTGGCACAAAGTGTGTTTGCAGGGTACCTGCACTGCTGATGTCCCTGCAGAGCCCTGGGACACGGGATGGCAGCACGGAGGGCAGGCACCCAGCTGAGCCCAGCCACGTGCTGTGGCCAAGGTCAGAAACTCATCACACTGAGGTGCTGCCAGCAGATGCTCTTATTCATTATCCCCTCCTTAGGCAGCAGCCCTCACCCTGGAAAATAGGCATTTTCTTTAAATGAGAATTGGAGAAAACAGTTGGAGATAGGGAAGGTCCCACTGGGCCATGACTTCAACAGAGAGCCTGCAATAATTACAGATTTAAGATGTCTGCATCTAGCCCATCCCCACAGGCAGGGATGGATCCTTTCGTGCTTTAAAGGACATTTACACTGCAGAAATGAACCTGTCTCCCAGTGAGCACTGTAACCCCCCATCTTGGGGCTGCTGAGCTCTGCAGTCAGGAGAGGGAGCTATGCTGCTGTGGGATGGACACAGGGTCACCTCAGGGAGGGTTGCAAGCCTGCTTCTGACCAGTCCTTGCAGCAAAATGTTCTTTAAATATTGCCTTAAAGAGATCTTAATTAATACATCACCTCTTTTTTTTTTTTTTTTAGTTGTCTTCCCCTCTCTCTTTGGAAGTTTAAAAATCCATTGCTATTCACAAAATCAGTGTAAGTTTATGAATAAATTCAGGCCCCCTGAAAACCATATTTTTAACTAGCTTGCTACCCCTGTCTCAGTGATGCCCTGCTTGCACAAAGCCTTGGTGTGGCATCCAAACATGCCTGAGAACCCAGCGGTCCTCCCTATCCCACTTGTCATCTTTTTACCAAAATGTAAGATCCCAGCTCTGACCTTCCCACTTCCAGCTTCATCTTGAATTACACACACACAGAGGTTTTATCCTTTTAGTTGGGATTTGAACACACCTTCAGAAGCCTGAAACTTTTTTTCCCAGCAAAACCTGTCCCGACAGCTTTACCACCCTGTGCAAGCCCAGATCAGTGTTCTGGGATAGACACGACAGCTAAATCCCTTCCCTGGAAACATGTCTGTGCAGTCCATGGCCACATAATTACATAACACCGTGTCCAAGTTATCCTGATGGAGATGATCTCCACATCATTTCTGTGCAAATGCCCGAGCTGGCAAAGCCTGGGCTGGCTGCCCCTGCTGCCAGGCCAACGTGCCAAGCCCTCAGCCCAGCAGAGAACAGCAGCTTCTCAGGGCCCCCAGGCATAGGTTTGCAGAGAAAACCCTCCTACAGCACAAGTGAGAGATATCTGGAGGGGGTTACCCTTCCTCTGTCTGCTACTTAGTGATTTCAGATGGCAAGACACAGTGTGGCAGTTGAACTCCAGGTAACTTCAACTTTGCAACTCCTGGAAGACTACAGGAAAAAGACCCAAAGCAAATCTCAAATTTAAGTAATCAAGAGATATCAGGTCTTTCTCCAATTTAAGTGCATCTGATAAACCATATATTTTTGTAGGAGACAATGCTGTATGAGACATACAGCAAAATATGAAGCCAATTATTTATAACTTTTCCCCATTTAAATGTCACAAATAGAGATATTAAATGAAACCATGATAAACATATAAGTGCAAAGGACTCCTAGGTCACCTGGACTGTCTGAGTTCATTGCAGAAAGCTCAGTTTCAAAAGGAGAGATTTCTTCATGGGTTTCCCCAGCAGCAGCTCTCACGTGGTAGAGGCCCATTTCTCCTGACAGACACCAGGCAGTGTGAGCACTGGGCAGGATGCCTGGCACCAGGACACAAGGCTCCCTGCTGAGAGATCTGCCAGCAGGTTTCTTCAGGGGTCACTTCAGATTTGTGAAGAGTGGCTCTATTAAATAGCAGTTTGCTTCCAGGGCTTCAGAAATAGAGAAACTTAAATTGCAATGAGATGAACTATCTGAATCTCTCTCTGGTTTTCTTTGTGGCGCAGAAAACTATGCTTATGGGTTGCATCCATGGGTTGTTTTGCCTTCTTATTTGGGTTCCCCTTTTTTTCTGAGCAATTGTAGAGGGATTCCCACCAGGCACCTCACCTGCTGTATCCAGGATAAATCTACCACCTTCCAGTAATGTTTCTGAAGGTTTCTCTGCCAGGTGCACACTCCCAGTCACAGCAGATTTACTGCTTCACTTTTGCCTTCAGGATTATGTCAAGTTATTCCAGGAGCCTGTTCTATATTTGAAAACCATTCCAGCAGACTGACTACCAGTTCAGTGCTCCTGTCCTGCTAGATATCTTTTATGGCTGTGGAGCATTCCCAGCTGTTAGTATCAAACCTGTAAAATAAAAATCCAGAGTTGTTTGTTTTATACCATTCCAGGGCACACCTTAATGACCCATTGTAAACACCAAGGACATAAAGAATTTGATTGCAGCAGAGAGACAAATCTCCCAGCAGCCACTCCTGAGAGGAGCAGGCACGTTTGGTCCCGAAGGACCAGCAGGCTGGAGGACTGGTGCCTTGAGGAGAGGCAGAGTGGGACTGGGAGAGGCCACAAAGACTGGTGAAAAGCACCCAGGCACCTGTGGGGCCCCTGAGTGAGGCCAGCTGGGCTGGCCCACAATGCTCTCCATGTGTATTGCAGGGACTAATCTCGTTGCTAGGAAATTCAGGGGTTGGGGAGATAAATTATCAATAGGCGCTGGAGGCTTTTGGTTGCAAAGTCCCTCCAGGCAGCCAGCAGGGGCTCCCAGTCCTTAAGAAGGATGTGGAGGTGCTGGAGCCAGTCCAGAGGAGACAGCAATGATCAGAGGTTGGAGTACCCCTGCCATGGAGACAGACTGAGAGAGCTGGGGTTGTACAACCTAGAGAAGGGAAGGCTCCAGGGAGACCTTAGAGCCCCTTCCAGTTCCTGAAGAGGGTCTAAGATAAGAGAGTTGGAGAAGGACTTTTGACAAGGTCCTGGAGTGACAAGATAAGAGGGAATGGCTTCAAACTGACTGAGGGAAGGGTTAGATTGGACACTAGAAAGAAACTGTCCCCTGTGAGGGTGGTGAGGCCCTGGCACAGGCTGCCCAGACAAGCTGGGGATATCTCATCTCTGGAAGTGTTTAAGATGAGGCTTGCTGGGACTTTGAGTAAACAGGTCCAGTGGAAGGTGTCGCTGCCCAAGGATGGGCTTTGGAACTAAGTGATCTTTAAGATCCCTTCCAATCCAAGCCATTCAAGGATTTTGTGGTGATTCTGTAGTTTTGTAAAACAGCTATATGGGTGTTGCTGGGTTATTGACCCATCCCCTTCCTCATTCCAATAAAATATGTATTTTAGGACATATTCTGTTGTGCTGGCAAGATCTGTGCTGGCAGTCACAACGTCCTGGTAGCAAACGTGTCTCCTACACCCCACAAAGCAGACACCAATGCTCATGTCCCCTGGCAGGCTGCAAAAAACCACTGGATGCTCCATTTTTAAGGCAAAATGCCAAAGCTTTGGCTGGCATGAGAATAGTCCCATGTGTTTCTGAGTGCACCTGCCAAGGGAGGTTTTCTCGAAGACTTTTGGGCACGTTTTTTGACAACGTAATGCCATCATGTATCCATCCTCCCCCTGAACTGCGGGCTGTCCACGCCCAATCTTGTGGTGGTTCACATGCCAGCACCATAAACAGCCCTCACGATATCCTGTGCTTGGGTGACAGCCTTGCCCAGGATCAGCCACAAAATGCCCAGAAGAATGGGCTGAGCCCAGCTCTGCCAGTGGATTAAGTATTGCCAGGAGGCTGGATTTGGGCTGTTCCTTACACAAATAAACAGTGAGTGCCTTTAATATTCACAGAAACACAAGCACCAGCTCGCACCAGGGCACCTTTACGTTTGCTGTTAGGTAAGGAGGTGAGCTGGCCAGGGGCTGGGGCTCAGCACTCCCACCCTGGGCAAGCAGGCTGCCATAGATAGCATCCTGTGCTTCCTAACCCAGCACAAGGATGCTTATCTGTGCCCTGCACTGAGGGGTTCTTGGTGTAACTAAGGTTTACAATAGCTGAAAACAGAGAGAAGATAAAGGCACCTGTGCCTTCCACAAAGGCCTCTTTGAACATGCCACCTTTACATGCCAGTGAAGCACAGCCCTTCCAGCAGGTATTTCCTAAAATATCTGCCCTTCCCAGACTAATAACACAGCAGGGATCAGCTTCATCCAAGGGCCACATGGCATTGGTGGAGGGCAGTTAAACATCCCTAGAAAATATCCTCCTTTAACTAAAAAAGGCATAATTTCACAGCTCCCTGTAATAATATCAATCCTCCACCTTCATGTATGTGCTGCAATTCTCATCCACGGGAGAGCATGGAAAATGCAGTCTGTGTCCAGCTGGTTTTTGCCTCAGCAGCAGCAGAGCTGTACATGGAAACAGCCTCCAAAGACCCTACAGCAGCTGCAGGGCTGCTCAGATGCTCCAGCCCAAATCCAAGGAAGTCTCCTCAAATAGTTCATTTTCTTCAGGCTTGTCATCTTTTGGCCTCTTATATCTTTAATGCCTGTTACAGATTTTCCTTCAGTTCCCTGTTCTGGACAATCCCATTTGCTAAACCAGGCACTGCCCATCCCTAGAACACACTGAATCCTAGTTGGGGTGCCTACCTTGGCCACTGCAAGGATTTCTAAGTCAATCTTGGCTGTGAGTCAGGTTTCCTAGGATGGACTGTTTATTGAGAATATTGTTATTTGTTATTGTAAGAGCTGTCAGAAAAGGAAAAGCCCCAACACATCCAGGTGAGTTTCAAGTCGTGATACAATTGGACTGAGCTTTTCCTATGTAATATAAATTTCAAACTAGGAGATAATTATTAAAATGTCATCCTGACAAATCTGAGTATTAGGGAATCAGAGGAATATGGAAATGATATTTCTGTACTGAAAATGTTTAGTATTAGTTCTTTCACCAAGCAGGGGCCATTGGGAACTTCCAGCCTCACTGGGAGTGTGGGGATTAGTAATAGAATGAACACTTCTATCCTGTGCATCTCTGCTTCCCTTCTCAGTGCAGCATTCAAAGGCTGCTGGAACCACACACATGAGGGAAGGGGCAAAGGTGGTTCATTTGTGATGATATTTGGCTCTTGACCAGAGCCAGACTTTCTTGCTGTAGCTGTGGGATTGCTTTTAAATTCCCGCAGTTTTCCTGACCTAACACAGGGAAAGTGTCACATGCTCCACTTGCAAATGGGGATCTGCTCCAGCAGAGCTGCATCAATTCCTCTGCAATGAGCCTTTTCCCAGTGGGACAGAGGGATATCCACTACATTGTTTAAAGGAAGAGGAAATTTTTGGTGGAAATGGACGTAAGAGAGCACAAGGAAGGTCACAGGGAAGCCTGGGAATGGGCAATTCTACCTCCCTTTGATTTATTTTCCTTTGTTTCAGGATGAGAACAATTGACTTGGCCAGCTCTCATCCAGCTCCCCTGTTATGTCATATCCAGATTACTCAGTGGATGAGGTATTTGGAGTGTTACATCAGACAGATAATATTTGTTTATATAACTCGATCTTTTTCTCAGACTCTTGCTTCTCCAACTCCCTGAAAAATATTTATGTATTTATGTTTTCAAAAATGAGAACTTACATCAGCCTCAGGATGACGGTCATTTTCACTATAAATCAGTACAAGTGGGTGCTGCAGAGCCCCACAACATAGCCTGGGAACCTCTTTTGTTTCTTATAAACATCAGTTCACCAAAGCTAGAATTATGCAGAGGAAGAAAACAGTTCTGGTGTAATACAATTCTGAAATTTCTTCCAACCTTGAGATGGAGCACTAGCCCAAAAGGGGACCAGAAATCCACCATAAAATGCCAAAGGTTACAGTGCTCACTGCAATGTCTGAGATGTTGCTGTAAGTCCCTGATCAAATGCTGCTTTCTGCCTCTGCCTTCAGTGAAACTTTTCCAAAGGTCTTGCTTTCCCCCTCTGTAAAACAGAAGAATGTTAAAGATTTTCTTTTCAGAGGAGAAAACCTTCTTACTATTACACATTTCATCAGGTCAATATATTGCAGAGGCTGAATTCTGCATGCTTTAATGTGATGTCCCAAGCCATCCTAGTTATACTCCAGCCAGCAAAAACAATGCTAGTTACTCACTCGCCTGAGAAATCTCTTGCTCAAGCTTCATGAAGGTGCAGTATGGGGCATGAAGGATGTTTTTGAAAGTAGGGTACTTCAGGCAGTGTCCATCATCTGTAATTCATTGGCACGAAATGCCACCCTTCCCTCTCACTGCTCATGTGTCTTACTGTTTCTTATCACCCTAATTTCGGGCAGAGATTCTGTGACAAGAGCAGCATTTACAGGAAAGCTGCTCCAGCAGCTTCAAAGGGAGTTTGGCAAACAGGTGCTGGAAAGGTCTCAGGGAAAACTTCAATTGCAACATCTGAGCTTGGAATCATGCTCCCATCACGGCGCCCAGGACTGGCTCTGCCTTCCTGGCCATGTTGACACCTTCCTTCCCAACCAGCTGCAGGAAAACTGCTGAGGAGTGGATACCCTGCGTATCCAGTTTCCCTGTCCTTGGATTTTCTACTTGCAGAGTCAGACCCTGCCAAACCTCTCCCAGCTGCACTGCCCCCAGTCCCAGGCAGGCACCCAGGCATGCCCTGCTGAGGGCTGCCAGCTCCAGGCAGGGCTGTCACTCACCCCCTCGTAGGAGCGAGCCCACAGCAGGTCCCACCCTCAGAGCTGTTCAGCAGCATCAGCTGTGAAATCCCTCCAGCCCCGAGGCACCACACGTCAGCATCTGCCAGCGCTGCTTCCTTTCCCAGGCTGTGGTTTGATAAGAGTAGATCCACCCCTGGCATCCCAGCAACCAGATTAGGGAAAAAAAAAAAAAAAGAATCAAAGGAAACTCAGCTGCACAGCATGAGGGATTCACATGGCATAAACCTTCCATCAATTCAGATTTGCTTAGAAACAACACTGCTATGCTAACCCTGTGCAACTTGACTAGTCCATCTTTTTTGCACCATTGCAGCTTGGGAAGACAAAGATCTCATCCCCCTCTGTGTCACCATGTCCATCACACATTCTCCTGTTCCTCCCAGCTGGACAAGGTGTGGCAGGCCCTGTGTCCCTGTTGGTCCCCAAGCAGGATGCCTGGATGAGGGATGCCATAGAACCTGGCATAGACCAGGGTGCTTTCAGGGCACTGCAGCCCTGGGGCATCTGCACACAGCATCCCACCACTTTGTCATTTGCTCAGTTTGTCATTTGCTCAGTTTTGCTAGACCTTAATGTTTAAAATGAAAAGTCTATTTATTACCCTAGGAAAATACCAAATATTTTTTTTCTGGATTAGAAATTCCCTGTTTTTTTCAGTAGAAAGATCTATTGGTTGGTTTATTAGCTTTGAAAGCTCTCTATGCCTCTGAGACCTCTGCTGACTCCGAGTTACGGTAATGCTGGATAACTCGGGTATTAATGCCAAGTTGCAAATGAGGTTTAATCCACTGGGCTGGCTCTCAAAAAGAATGAATGTTTTAGGCCTAAAACTGCTTGTGGTCTCATAAAAAAAATGCAGCTCTCCTGATTTTCTATTTATTTGCCATTACAGGAATGATTCCATCCTGCCCTTTGCTTGTCCTCTGGTTAAAGTTTGCCTCTCTGGCAAAAGGTTCAGTGGGTTACAAAAGCACAACTCAAATTTGGAAACTTACCCAACACAAAATCCCCAAATCTGCACTTCGTCATCAGCAGTAACTTTCCGTGCCCAGAGCCCTGGTGAGCTTCATTCCCAGCCTGCACAGCAGCTCCCTCACCGAGCAGAGCCCCTCGGAGCTGGCCCTGCTCTGACGCCGTGCCCCGCAGAGAGCTGGGCTGTGCTCCAGCACCCCGGCCTGGCCAGGGGACCACAGCCCCCTGCAGCTGCCCCCAGTCCCCAAAGGTGGCTCCTGCAGCTATTTTCCCAGCCCCTTCACTTCCAGCGAGACTGAGATATGGAAATTCACCTGTGGGGTAAGTATCTTAAGTAAATAGCCCTTCACCTTCCAGAGCAGCTTTCCCAGCTGGCAGTGATGCTGGCTGTGGAGCAGGGCCACACTGCCCGTGCACGTTTGCTGCCTGGCTCAGGATCCCCCTCCTTTCCCTTGTTTCCAGCTTGCTGTGGCGTAGACGTAAAAGAAAGCAGAACTGTTGACAGTGCTTCCAAGAAATGAATGCAACCAGAAAAAAACTGGCCTGGAAAACAAAACCCATTCTGCTTCCTTTGCAAAAGGTTCATGAGGGCTGCCTGCTCTGCTCCTGTAAATCAAAATACTTGTAGGTCCTTCTTCCTAGGCCAAGCTGTGTAATGCAGGTGCCCATATGGAGCAGAAGGGCACATTCATACAGAGGCAGATCACGTGTGAGATGTTTTCCTTCTCATGCCAGAGTTGAATCTCTCAGAATCTCTCTGAGCTGCACATCAAACAACCCAGGTTTTGCCCTGGCCCTAAGGGCTTGTCCCCAGGGATGTCAAAGGAAACTCTTCCTGGACAGAGGATCCGTGCAGCTTTCCAGGCTCTGGCAGAAGGCAGGAGCCAGCCAACAATAGCAACAAAATTTGTGCTCTGTTTTCTTCCTCCCCACTTAGCTGCTCCCTAGTCAGGAGCTTTCTTCCACCTTCATGGCTTGCATAAGAGCCCTGGAAGTCAGATATTTTTCAGTGGAGCCTCCAGGGCTGGTTCCCTGAAACCTCACTTGAAACACCTTGAAACCTCTTCTGCTAGAAGACTCTCCCACACATCCACTCCCCAAGTGCCCCCAGTCACAAGCAGCTTAGCCTGACCCCAGGAGCTGTCAGTCAGCAATGATGTGCTGGCTGCTGGCCTGCCCACAAATATCTGTATTTCACAAATAAAGCAGATTAATGTAAACCACTATGTCTGCAACACACTGACAGCTCCCTAAGGGCCCTTATAAAGCTAAGACTTTGGCAATCTTTGGACTTGCAATGTATCATAATGCTCTGTAGATCTTTTAAATAGAGTGAACTGGCCAAGATGTGGCTGGATTTAGTCCTGTGCTCAAAGACAGAAGTGCTGCCAATAAGGTGAAGGCTGAACAATCAAAGGAGCTTTCAAGACTATTTCACTGAAATTATTTCAATTCAGGTGATACATAAAAGATGGCTCCTTCTGAAAAGAGGCCACCCTTCTCTTCATTTAAGAAGCAGAAGCTCTCAACAAACGTGCTCTGACATCTCACAAGACCTTCACCAAAGCAAAAAAGCAGAAGCAGTAAGTTTGTATTTTAACTGCATAATAAATGTACCTGAGTTCAGACTTGTACACTCAGTTCTGCCACACCCACAGGTGAGTTTAAGACACATCAGCCCTGACTCCAAGGGCTCACAAACACAATAAAATCAGAAAACCACAGTTCTGTTTTTTCTCGTTGGTAAACTTCAAATCTTCATTTGGGTTCTGAAGGCATAATTTTCCCATTGTTCTTGGCAAGTAACAACAGGTCTCGGGAGCTTGTTCTGCAAGGATACAACCGGGGACCAAAGGAGACTGAGGAGCCCTGAAGAAGGGAAAATGAGTCCCTGACATGGAGCTCTGGTTGTGGCGGGATGAGCATCACTTAGCTGCAGCCAGGGCTCTGTGTGAAAAGCCCCCAATCTATTCTATCCAGACTGAGCTGAGCAGGGCGTTGCTTGAGGCTTCCCCGCCGGACCCGCTCTGCTCACTGAGGCTGTGGAAGTTCCCCAGTGGGCAGCAGGGAGAGGACACCGGATGACTTGCAGGGGGCAGAGGAGAGGCAGAGCTGTCTCCGATGTTAAATACCCAGCTGGCTGGCCAGGGTCAGCTCCGGGCTGGCCTGAGCAGCAGCAGTGGAAATGGGGGTGAAGCATTTTCGGTGTCACCTGTCGGAGGCGCGTCACCGTCGCAGGCAGAGCGCGGCTGTGCACAGCGCCCAGGAGGAGACTGGTTTCATTCCTGGTCCTGTCACATGCTGCAGGTCAAGGTTATAATGCTTGGGTGAATTCCACTCATAACAGGGCCGGTATCTGTTGACTCTCACGGCTGATTGTTTTGGAACAATAATTCGGAGTTGCCTCCCTGGATACAGAGAGCTGAATGACAGCTTGGATTAGAAGCGCACAGCCTTGCCCTGAGGACCTGCAGCTGATGACTAAACCACCAATTCTGCTATTGAGATCCTCTACTTTGACATCCCTTGGGGGCAGAACGTAGGATATTTTCTAAGCATCAATTGTGGAAAAACACTTCCCTTTCCGGTCCTGCACTGGGTAGGCAATTAGCTCGTCCCTCTCGGGCAGGAAAGGAGGTTATTTAAAACAGACACACGAGCTCCCCCGACGGAGGCTCAGGCTGCTGACCTAGTTAGGAGCTGTCCCGTGCAGGGCAAATCAGTTCAGCATAATGCAATACGGGATGCAGGAATGATCAGCATGAACACTGTGGCTTTCATCTCGGTGACGCGAAGGGCAGCATTTCACTCAACGCCAATCCTATGACCTTATTCCCAGCACACTCCAATGCCCCTTGGTTTTTTTTTTTAATGCTCTTTGGCTTTTGTTCTCCTCCTCATTTGCTTTTGAGGCAGGAAGATGTAGCCCAAACCAGTATTTTCAGAGAGGTGAGCATTGATCACTGAACTTTTTCTAGCGAAGGTTAGCTGCAGAAGATCACAGAACCACATTATCCCTTCTTTGGAATGCCCGCATTGCCAGGATAACAGGAAGGGAAATTGCCAGCTCACACAGAATAATGCTGTCAAAGAGAGCCCTGGGGTGTTGCCACCCCTGTGGCCAGTGAACAATGACACAGACCAGGAAACTCATTCATCTTCTGTGTTCACGAAATACTGAGGGCACTTCAGTCTCAGCCTGCAGAGGAGTGAGTATTGGTATTTTAACACATTGAACCAGACCTTCTCAGAGCTGTGCTGTGAAAAAAAGCCAAACCCATCAAACGCAGAGGCAGTAGATAAGCTGCAATAGGGTAATTCAACTAGTTAAGAAAATACCCCACAATTCTCAGTAACAAAAGTGATAAAATGTTGAATGGGGCAATCAAATGTTGATAGCACAATCTCTATCCTGGAAATATTCAAAGCTTTCTCCAACAAGGCACTGAGCAATCAGGTCCAACTGATCAACTTCTGACTTTAGTGGGGTTGGACCAGAGACCTTCAAATGTCCCTCCTGATCTAAACTGTCTTAACTGACTTACTGGTCTAGGCTATAATCTGGTGTTATTCTGCAGACAGGAGGAGAGAGCAGGCGAAGAGGAAAGAGATGTAAGATCCCCTAGGCAAGAACAAGCTTGGCAAATAGCCTGGTTTGGCATTGTCTGAGCCTCACAAGAGACAGGCATGGCAGTTTACAAGGGTTCTTCATCCTACCGGAGAGAGAGAGACAAAGATGTATATAGAGAAAATTCACAGTAGCATTCTCCTAGGGAACAGAGGCATGAAGGATTTAGCAGGCACAAACCATGCCCTGGTACTCACCAGGAAGATGATGGTGATGAACAGTTCATTAGGTCTTCTCTGGGTCAGAGATTCAGAGTTAAAACAAACACAAGGTAAGTCTGAAATCACTTTATTGAAAAGTTTCACACAAGAATAGTCAGTCAGAAAAATGATTCAAGTGTGATACAGTAACATTACAGACAAGCCCCTCCCACATCTCAACTTGAGGCCAATTCATTTACAGATGTCTCACCCCTCTCAGTTTTTCAGAGACTTGTGATGTCAGTGAGTTTCAGTGCAGCACAGGAAGCACAGTCTGTCTTCACATCAAATTAAATTAGCTGTGACTGCCTTTTTTCCTGTGAGAGGTATGAAAGCCCCCGTAGGTCTGTTGAGAATGCTGCTTACAACATTAAGACATCATTGCCATCCACCCCAGCTCATTCAGAACAGACTGAACGAGTGTAACAAAATATTCTGCCAATAAAAATCTTTCAGAAAAACAGTATAAAAAGTTCATATATATATATATATATAGAATAAAGCTACCAAAAAGTGACTGTGCTGTTTTCCCTCAAACAAATAATATTATTTTAAAAAAATCCCATAATACATTAGTAATTCACCCAGTATATAACATATTGCACCTTTCCATAATACTCTATGCAGCAGAAGCCCCATACAGTACATGGGCAGTTCCAAGACAGATCTGTAGCTCCCTTTTAGTTCTGTTTGTCTCTACAGCAGCTGCCAAGAGTTTGGCTGTCACAGGTTTAGGATTTAGAAAGCAGGAAGCTGCAAGATGGCAAACCAAACATTTGCAAATCAGTACCATTTCTTCTCAGGAAGGTGAAGAACCCACCACAGGAATCTCTTGATTTTTTAAGAAAAGTTGTATTACTTGTTGCTGGTGTCAGTGAGATGATACAGTTTCGAATGTATGTCAGTTTTCACTTGCAGAGTACCCCTCCATGTGCCAAGAAGGTACCTGCAGCACCAGGCAGTGATTTCTGGAGTAACAAGAACATACAGCCAAACCACAGGAGTAAATAAAACAAGGTCACTTTGCTTTGTTTCATGACAAAACACTGTAGGACACCAACAGACAGAGTGTTGTGGGCCTGCTATCTGAAACTAATAAACATTGATTTCTCAATCCAATTTTCAGTCACCTGGAGGGTTTTAGATAGAAGAGCAATTCCTATCTTGCCCCTTGCTTTTCCAGGCACAAGCTTCAGTCCCAGTAACCATGCACAGCTAGCAGAAAAGGAGGTGAACTCTCAAGAATTGAAGATACTGCTGTGTGTGGAACCCACCCTGTATTTGGTCACTTAATCTTCTCAAATAACTCAGCAAGAACTTACTAATTCTGCATATAACCTTGGAGAATACCAGGACTGGCCCTTAGATTTGAGGATATACAAATCAGATGATTTGCTGCTCCATGGAAAGAGCACTAACCCATCCAGGTACAGGTAGTACAGGGATGAGTTTTTTTATTAGGGGGGATTTTTGTTGGCTTTCTTTAACAGAGAGCTGGCAACAGCCAGAGCCCCTCCCTGCACAAAGCGCACGAAGTTATCTCCTGCCAGAGGTCCCAGAGCATAGAGCCCTTTCTCCTGAGTGCATTCATAGGTGAATGGATCCACATCTATGGGATTCCTCTTTGGATTGACTGGCTGGTCACTGTCCATTGCCAAGTCAATGCCATCATTTGGCAGAAAGGAGAGGTTGGGGTTTGAGCCAGTTAGAACAAGAGCCATGGAAATTTTATAAGCTTTCTGACAGCCATTCTTGTCTTGAAAGATGCATTTCTTGTCCTTGCCAAAGGAGAGCACATGATGTTCAGGGAGGCTGATGTAGCGCTCATAGGGCCCAGCACAGGCAGCTGTCTGTTCTTTCATCATCTGATGGACTTTGTGGTATTCAGGGTACATAATTTTGGGGAGCTGATTAAAAATAAGGCCTGGATCAGTGACTCGTCTCCGAAAAACATGGATTACTGGAATATTGCAATGGTGAGCAAAGAGAATAGCATCAGCAGCTGTCAGACCAGCACCTACAATCAAGACTGGATCTGACATGATGCCAACACTGTTGTTCTTCACTGCTTCTTCTAGGGCAGACAGCTGGTGGTGGACATAGGAAAGGTTTTCTCCCTTGACCCCGAGCCAGGTAGGATTGTCGTATGTTCCCGTAGCCAGAACCACATTCTCTGCATAGATGGAGAAGGGCTCTTTATCACCTTCCACAGTTTTGAAAAATCCATCCACCTGAAAGACCTCAGTACTTTTTTCATTAGAGTTCCAGAGTGAGTCACTATTCTCCTGCAGATCTTTCTGGGTGTGGTTGGAGATGCTCTCTGCACTCACTTTCCTCACAGAGGTCACAACAGTGCCACATCTGAAATTCTTCTGCAGTCCTTTCTTCATCACATAGTGTTGGTAATATTGAGCAATGTCCTCTGCTGTGGCTCTATTGTTTCTGAGGCCTCTGTAATAAAGTACAAACAAAGGTCAAGCAGCAGTTAAGTAAGAGATTGGAATTTGTCCCCTCTTTGACTGAACGTATCCTAGAGCCATCTATCCTGGCACTACCAGAGAAGACTGCTCTAGTTTCCCTGACTTCAGCAAAATTATTCCTGACATATAGAGCTAACAGTCAGGTCTAGAAGCTGTTGGACAGAGGCAGCTTGCTCTAGCATTAATCCCAACCTCAAGAACATGGTTGGTTATTCAAGCTTTCCTCTAATTGCTTCCATTCAATTTTTAACTCCTGGACTTCTTAAGATCAACCGTGACACAGGCCAGCACCTCAGAGAATGCACAGTAGCTGAACTGATTATACTTCTTGTCAGGGGCAGCAGCAGTAGAAGCCAGGTCACCATGCTTTCAAGCTTTACTCAGAACTCATGGTCATGGATTCACCTCCCCAGTGGGCGTGGAGAAGGACACGTTCCAAGCAACACTTCAACTTTATCTGAATCAATGTAGAATGGATTGGTTTTGGGGTGTAGGAGGGTGTCCCTTCTCTCACTGAAATCATCCATAACAGATGGGTAGCTACATTCAAGAATTCCATTCCAGGTTCTCTAAAAATCTCCAGATGTTTGCAAATGATCACACACGGATATCTCACCTTCTCTTTTGCCTTAACCATTCTTTGAAAGGGAGATCTGGGAGTCCCATCCATTCCCCTCTGCTCAGGGTAACCATAGAGCCCTCTATAGACTGGAACAAGAAGCAGAGCAAAATGACTTTAATTATTTAATGTAAAAAGTGAAAGGCAACTTTTCCATGTTTCAATATGGCACAGATGATGAAGTTGGTAATTTCCTCTGATCTGCTGTTAAGGATGAAAACATCCATGTTCTCCAAAAAGAACAAGAGATGGGGAATATGAAGGCCTCTCATGCTTGTTTTCCTTTCAAACTTTCTCTTGTCTATATATATAAAATGCAACACAGCTGACTGGCATTTAGAGGAGCTTTTCTCTCTCCAGTCAACACATTTGGCTATTACACAACATGCAGACCCCAGCTGGCTCCAATTCACTTACGTGCCAGGCACCTCCAGGAGCGTTTCTGCCAAGGACGAGGTGGGGGATGGCTCTGTCAGGCTCATGCCACCAAGTGAGCACAGATTCTGCTGTCCCACCAAAGTCTGTGTCTGGACGCTGCAGAGTATCAAACAGAAGAGCCACAGGGCTGTGGGATCGTCCCTCCAAGCCTTCAGACAGATACTCCAAATCCTAGGGAGAGAAAGACCAGGTGTTCAAAGTGCATGTACTGCCAGGCAGCAGAACTGCTCGTTGCTCCAGTGCCTCTGATCAGTGGGTTTGGTGTGCTTGGGAAGCTCATGTACAGGCACACAGACCTGTTCTTGCCCAAGGGCTGCCTCGAGGATCCCAGCAGCAATGCTGGCATTTCAGACAAGGGAGATCTGGATTACAAAGCAAAATTTGCTTAAGGCTCATTCTGTCTGTGTATTTTGAAACTCCAAACAAGGTAATCACTTATGATACACCCCTAGGATGCTTTACTGGGATGCCATACTGTTTATCTTTACACAAACCTGGTCTAAAACAGAGACTTCCGGTGCCTCTTCCAGTTTTCTCTGAAGAATAGGATGAGGATGAAGAGAGTGTCTTTTGAAGTAAGGGGTGTAACCTGACAGCAAGTATGAGAGACAGATTCCTGATGGTCCATTCCCTGAAAAAACAATGGAGAAGAATTTATACTTCTGGAGCTAGAGCAGTTCTTTGAGCAGTGTTTCTAATATGCAGATCAATTCAAAAGATATGACACTACTATGGATACAGGGGATTTCCTGTTCCAGCATGCACCTACTGGATGGAGTTGGGGAAGTCATTTTACCCTTCACCTCACTTGCTCCTATATGCATTGCAAGGTCCTTAGAACTGGCTGAAAAGACACAGGGTTAAATAAGTCAGAGGCTGCCCTCACCTGAAGCTTGATGTCTCTAACATGGTGATGAATGGAGCTATTTCTCTAAAATGAGAGATTTAGAAGCTAATCATGTACTGACCAGGGGCCTCAGCTCTCCTGGAAGCACATTTCACACAGGTGCAGAGTAGTTCACTGTGCACAGGGTACAAGATCCAGAAAAGAGGGTGACTATTGAAGTGAAGGGGAACCAGTTCTTCTCAGCAAGAAATTCCATCTTTTAAGGGATATTTGGCAATAGCAGCTTTGACTAATGGGTCTTGAGAACCCTTTCAAATGGGAACCAGCCCTACTGTGGTACTGCAGAGTGTTAAGGAAAAACACTCTCTGCCATGCCAAGACAAGCCCTCAGAATACAGCACTTTGAACAGGTTGCTGGATGGCTGAACTCCTTTGCTGAACAGCCAGTGGAAAAACTAGATATATGTGATTTCAAAGCCCAGTGAGAGTAGCCTGTGGAAAGTTTGCACATGGCTGTTCTCCAGTGTGTTTAATATTTCACAGTGTCTGTATAATTGTCAGCCTGTCTGGCTGCCCAGGCTTTGCTGCTGTGTGACCAACAGCCATGACAGTGCAGTGACGAAGAGGGGAGGAGAACCCGAGTGACAGCAGCATGTTGACACAGTGCCAATGCTGCAAGGGTGACTGGAGCAAAGGCTGACCCTTGGGGATCCCAGAAAGAGGGAGGTCGGGGCTGTAAAGCCAACAGTGAGCTATGTGAAGGGCAGTACATGTCACAGCTGGGGACAAAGGCCGCTGTGCTGAGCACGGACCAGCAGCTCCAGGTCAGTGTTTGGAATATTCCACTTGCAGGAAAGTTAGCCAAAACCAACAGCAACAGACACTAAAAACAAACTAAACTGCAGCTGTAGTAAAATATAACAAATTTCAGGTTACTACTTTGCTTTAGGAAGTACAAGGAGGTACCTAAGCCAAATTTCACCACCGGAGTGCACAACACTCAGAGGATCTATCCTGAACCACGTCTAAGTTTCATAGGGATGGTCACAAGAACATCTGGGGCTCAAGCTATTTTACAATGCAACTGCTTCCATGAGGCTGCCAGCACAGCTGAGGGAGCACACAGCCTTCCTGGATCAGGGCCTGGGGAAGTAGCTGGAACCTTCATGCAGTGCTGTCCAGCTGCAGTGAAACAGCTGGGCTGTTCAGTCCAACACCCTCCTCAGAGTGCATATCTTCACACTGCTTCTTCTGAGGCTTTAGTGGCATCTCCACCCTGGGTCCCTGCACAGGTGCACTAGGGAGGGACCAAAATATCCTCCTTCCCACCTAGAGACTTGCACAACTGAGCAGCATGAAGTCATTCTCAGACAAGAACCTGCTGGTAGTAGTATCCCTGTCAAACTTGCTGTTAGCCAGGATTAGGGTGATTTATGCAGTGCTCTAACTTTGGAGCAGCTCCCTCGGGTGCTTTGAATTCGATGCCAGATAAGGAGGGAACCCAGCTCTGCAAGGCATGAAGCACATGCTCAGATGAGCAAGGTCCAACATGGGCACAGCTCATGGGCAGTCAGAGGGGAAGGCACTGACATCACCTCCCACTGTAAAGCTCCTGCTCCCAAGGGAGGCAAGACAGTTACTATATAACCTGTTTTTTTTAAACTGGTAGGAAACTAGATTTCATAAGTCTGTTAAATCTGTACAAAATCAGTGTAGCCCACTCATGTTTTAAAAGAATTCTGTGAAAAATTTCAAGAAACCCTAACAGCATCCGGAGTACTTTCTAAAGAGACATAACAGTGAAAAAATTCACACAAACCTACCTTCAATTCAAGCCCTACAAATAATCACAGCAAGCTGATTAACTACCTGTACTGAAAAGGTTTCAAGTTTTTCTAAAAATTCAACAGAGAAAAAGTAGGCTCAGGTGAACTTAAAAGGTTACCAATTTTACCATTAAAAATAGGTATGTGTTTTAATTTGTCAAATAACTTGTTCCTTAACACTCATGACTCTTAGAGGTCTCTCTCTTAGTATTATAGGAAGCTTGGCTGTCTGGGAAAGGGTGCAGAAACAGTAGTCAGGCATTTCTGGTTTGAGTGAGAACATGTGGAACTGGAACAGGAGTTAAAGACAGCAAGTCCAAAGCAGCAACAGCAGAGAGAACACAGCAGCGCTGGCAGGAGAAGGTTACCTATGATGACAACAGGCAGTGCCTTGAGCCCACTCTTATTTGAGGGTCTGGTCATCAATGGATACATCTTCCCATCTGGAAGCATTTATGCTCTGGAATCTACCTGCTGAAACATATGTTTTGAATTATTTGCATTTTTTTGACAAAAAACCACAAGCAAACAAACAAGAAAAACCCCACAAGATTTTCTCCAGCCCACAAACTCAGGCTAATCTAAAGTATTACCCTTGCATTACAGACTGTCACATTACACTTCCACACTCAGGACAGACCTCCTTATCTTTTTCTCCTCCTGACCCCAAATTCAAAGGATGATTCTCTGATTATGCACCTCAAAAGGGGGAGAGAACAGTTATCTTTCTTTTTCAGACATGAATTCCAGTTACTCCAGGACAGCTGGCAATTTTAGTAACTCTTTGACTACATTAAATGAAGTGCTGCAGCTTGTTAATTAAACCTTCACTTCTGACCATACTCTGTAGAAAATTGTATCATTATCACAAACACTTTTAAAAGTAACTTGTGCATCTACTGATAAGTAAAGTAAAACTGACTCAAGACTTCTGCCCAAAGACTGGAAATCTCCTGGCTGCATTTTCAAAATAGGTACCATTCTATCACTATAGGGTTTTTTGAGAAGTGCTAGTTTAGTTCTGGAACCTTCTTTCTTAATTTTCCAGAAAATCGAGAGTTCTAGGTCTGAACAAGTAAATAACAAGTATTTGAACAAAATATGCATCATAATGATCTTGGAGACTAAGATGTCATTAGAGTGGAATCTACAAAACTAATCCAATCATTAAGCAGACATCCAATGAACAGCAAATGTTTTTGCCATTCCTGCAGGAATCCTACCAAGTCAAACGACTTCTTTAGCTTTCCATGGAACTCAACTCTACTGTCACTAACCTAGAGAAGTTATTTTTACCTCAATAAACGTGAGATTTCTGAAATTCAGCATAAGCTTTTAAGTTATTCTATAGAAAAGACTCTTTTATAAAAACCTTATTCTCATTTTGGAAAGCTAAGCAAAAATCCACTGAATGGCACGACTTTGTCCAGTAGGGCATGCTCTCCACACCCTTTCCAAGTGCAGAAAGACTTTTGGCAAGTGCACTACACGCTTCCATAAGGCCTGGCACATCACTGCCTTTGACACAGGTATTGCAGCAAATGTCTTCCTACAAGTGTAATGCCCCTCTTTAAGCCTGACATTTACATCACAGCAACTCCAGCAAAGCGTAGGACCCTGGTGACTGAATGGGCAGCCAGGAAACCACCAGTGAGTTTACAGTTTGCACATTCCAGGCTTGAGCAGGAGTGCTGTGAGTGCATTTGCTTGCGAGGATGTGACAGTTCTCATATGCACCAACGTGCCGCCGTGGCTGGGCTCAACAGCTCTGTTCCAAGAGGACTGGGTTCATCACATAAGGCTTACAGGATGAATTCAGCCTTGTCCAAATTTTTGGATCACAGTTTGGTAACAGTTACTGGTTGCCTGTTACCACTTAACTAAGCATTAGTCTAAGACTCTCCTGCATTTTGCCTGACAGGGCATGAACCACTTAAAAGACATTATAGTTGTGCCTTCTAAATTAAGTAATTTGAAGCATCTAGCTTTGGAGAGAGTTGGATCTCAACAAAACTTATGTTCCCAATTTAATTGAGACTCAGAGGTAGTTGCATTCACTGCAGAAGATGAACTTCCCTTAAGGCATCCCCATGGCCCTGGAACCTGTGGGAGCACAGCCCAGCTACCTAAGGATCCTACCTTTTGGGTAGGTTCTGCCACATTAATCAAAACCTGCACCACCTTCAGCAGACTGTGGTGTAAGTTCACCCCCAAATAATTCCTTCCCACAAAGCCCCAGAGCTGCAACTGGTAGAATTCAGCACTAGCACCCGGGACTGCCAGAGACACCAAAGGAACAGGACACTGGTGTGACCAGTCAGATATTCCCCTCAAACCAGTAAACTACAGTATCTAGCTGCAGGTCAGCAGAAGTTTCTTCTCCATGATAACAAATAACCCCCTCTCCATGACTGTATTACACAAGAAGAGACGTTTTTATTAATTTTTCCTAACACAGAGTACACATCTTACTTTTGTGAAACTACTGGGAGCCTGGAAGAGGAAAGCAAGATCCTTGGAAGCAATCTTCCAGGTTTCTGCTCCATAGCTCCCTGCAGCAGCATGCATGGGAAAACTGCATGCACATCCGTGGGATTTTTGCTGGAAGCAAGGACTGCTGAACCAACCCAGCAGAGCACATGGCAGCAGTTCCAGGGCAGCAGCAGAGCCAGCACGAAAGCAGGAGCCTGCGAGCCCGTTTGTAAGGCGTGAGCACAAAGTCACACCACTGTATGCCAGCATTTTTCTGGGGGAGCCTGAAGGGGACAAGAAAGGCACAAGCCGGGAGAAGACAGCCTGGCAGTCCTGTTTACTTTAGGGAAAGGCTGCCTTGGCTCCTGGCCATCACACTGTGCCACCCTTCTCCACCCTGATAAAGCACAGAGCCAGCAGCCTCAAGCTCACTGATAACTCCCTCCTCCTTTCACCCTCCCCCTCCATTCTGTACCTTTTGACACATGAAAGAGGAACATTTTCTGGAATTAAACCAAACTTTAATAGCTAGAGGAGCACAATTGTTAGTCTGGTGAAATTATTGGATCTGTGCACATATATGACCATTATTAACCATGGATTTGTTCAGTACCTGGCTTCACAAAACCCTCAATAACATTTTGGTGCTATACACTTTGTTTCCTGAAGATTTGACACTGACAATTCTATCATCACAAGATTAACCATCCTAGCATCTCTCTACAAGTGGAAGAAGTCCCTTTCACATCCTATATCTGCCACCTCTATAATTCACAGTTATTAATTCTACTTTTTAAGTAGAAAGTGAATCAGGTGCTGAACCTGTTTATAGCTATTCCCATCCTTTAGGCTAAAGGTTTGACTTCTGGGGTTAAAACTGAGCTCAGAGCATCTCAGGCATTTTAGTTTCAGGCCAAAGATTCATCTTTCCTGCCATTAGACATTAAGGTGGATTATTTTACTTTTTGTTTGGTTGGTTTTGTTTGTTTAAGTCTTAGACTCCTATACCTCAAAACCTGGGCAGCTAATACAGTGTAGCAGAGGAGAAAGCCTGCTCTTGCAGAGGCTGTTGGAAAGCCACAGGATACTGAAGTTCATTGCAAATCTATACTGAACTAGTTAGCACCAGGAAAATGCCTGAGATAGCAAGAAACTTAAGACTGCTCTTCTCGCCCCCCTTTCATGTAGTGTAGGCTTCTGGGCACTCACACTTAGCAGGAGTTTGGCTCCCACTTCAAGCTTCCTACTTTAAATGGATGCCCCTTTCCTTCTCTTCATTTGGGAGAATGCAGCAAGTTTCACAACTTGGCTTCTTGCTGCTTCCAAAGCATTCCAGTGTCTGTGTATGTTACATAATTGTTTCTGGCTGAAAAGCACCCAGCTCATTCTGGGCCAAACTCTGCATACCTTCCTGACACAGCCCCATGTCTAGAGGGACTATAACTCACAAAATTCGGTCAGTGTGGCTCATACTAGTTCCAGGCTGCGAGCCTGAAACAGGTTTTAAGTGAGCAAATGAAAAAGCAAAGATACATTTAGCAAGGCAAGGACACTCCGTGATCCTTGGAGAAATAAAAAGCCAGGTTACATCAGCCATATGCAGATAGTTCTCCCTGTAACAGCCACGAGATTTTGCTAAAGTAAGAATCACCAAGTGTGGCCTGAACAGCACATGGGGAGAGCTCAAGAGAGCAATGCAGTTGAGGTATAAACACTGGGGGAGATTTAAAGAGGTACCACAACACTCAGTTTTAAAGAACAATTCTAACACACATGCAACAGTAGTTTTCTTCAGCTTAATTTCCTCATCAACTTGCTTGTTTCACCAGTTTAATATTTACTTAATTAGTACTTTTTTAAAAAAACAGAGATCTCAACAGCTTTTACATTTTACACTTCCCTGCAAGTTTTGGAAGTTGTTCTCTCCTTGCATCATCACTCTCACATGTAAGGCCAGTTACCCCCCCAAAAAACAATTAAACTATGTGGAAAAGATTCAACTTTGTGGTATGTAATAACACCTTTCTAAAAACACCCCTGTGACACTCAGAAACTGATAGGGTACACCAGACAGAGCTCTCTGTGCTTATTTGGAGCCTTCTTACCTTTAGCAGCAGGTCTGATGAGAGGTGGGATCTTTATGAAAGTAATTGTTCAGTCAGCAGAGCCAACCAAACTACAAGCCTGGAATCCTCTCTCTGCTCTAAGACAGCTGTTTAAATATAGTAGGCAACCAGCAGCAAGAAAGGAGAGGAGGAGCCAAAATGACTGGAGGTGGAGCAAGGAAAACACTAATAAGCATGAGTCAGCAGGAATATTTCCCTTCACAGCTCCTGAATGAATGATGTAGAGAAATGTCCTTAGTAATGTTCAGCTGACTGAGACTACAGCAAAAGCAGGCTTA
Organism: Tichodroma muraria; assembly: GCA_013390105.1. Lineage (NCBI taxonomy): Eukaryota > Metazoa > Chordata > Aves > Passeriformes > Sittidae > Tichodroma > Tichodroma muraria. Next base: position 90,585 of record WAAG01033113.1, read on the forward strand.
CAGGACCCATGCGTGCCAGAACTCCTGCACTGAACAAATATTTCCATTTTTAACCCTCAGGACATCACAGATATACTGTGGGTCCGAAAATATTGATTTCAGTTGGTATTTCTTTTTCTTCAGTGAGAGAAAGTTTTATAAGCCTTTTGCACAGTAGCAGTAAAATGAGTCAAACTGCTTCCATAAAACTTAGAACCCACCGGGGTTTCATCCAAGGTATCTTACTCAATTCAGGGAATAATCGATCTGGCTTGCTAAATTTAAAGTGCCCTTCACAAATGAAATACCTTTATGCCAAAGTGTTCAGTTCAAGTAGTAAATGCAGCACATGTTTATCTCTGAGGCCATCTGTTTGGAAATCACAATTTCCAGGAAATCAGGACTGCTGATACACAGTTAAGATGCATACTTTCATTCATGTGATCTAAAAGATAAAAGCAGTTCATGAGAAGGATTTCTCTACTCTCAGAACCCCCATCAGAGCAGAATACTTAATATAATACTCTATTTTGATTCCACCAGAGTAAGTTGTTTTAATAAATGTGTAAGCCATTGTTTCACTTTAAGTTTAGTTACCAGTCAATCCTTTGAAAAATCTGACTCAGTAAATGCTGTCAGACTGAAGGGGAGAAGGGGAAAGGGGTAAGGACTCTTTCAAGTTTCCTGGGCCTTTATCCAAGGTAGCATTTGCACGGAGCTCTTAAATAACTCATACTGATTTTTTGACAGCAAAGGCTTGTATATGCATTATTCAGATATTTACTGGCAAGTAACCAATGTGTCCATGTCAGTCACGGAAAAATTAAGCTTTCAGAGAAAATAAGGCATTTGTTTGCTTAGGTGATTTAAGACTGCCCTGTTACTAGGTTTTTTCAAATCCGTCTTCAATAAATTGCAGTGTTGCATGTCAAACATTGTAGAACAAAGATGTTCAAGTCCATACTTGCTGCTACCATAGATACAAGACAAAACCATATATGATACTTTGGCTGGCTTTGTAATAAGGAAAATAAGGAATACTTCCTATGTGTGCAATTTTGCAGAAATAAAGTTGCCCTCTCTGTAAAAAAAAAAAAAAAATAGGAGATCCTGTCCATTTCCTACTAGAATTTATAAAACTAGAATTTCTATTGCCTTTGCAAATAAACCCAGGATGTCTTTCCAAAACCACAAGCTTATCATAGTTTTGTGCACAGTATAATTCTTTACAAGAAAATGTTCATGTGCAATAAACCACTGTCCTTTATTTGCTTGTACTGTAAGACCACTGAACATAGCAATTTGGGGGCTTCTTTTTTATTGATATCCCAAGGAACCCATCACACAGAATAGACATATATCAAAGTAGTTGTTTCTTCTTGGGTACCTTGACCACAAACAAA